>CAJVPY010003303.1:0-14344 GCA_910591965.1 Dentiscutata erythropus | reverse complement strand
TAAAATTTTACGAGTCTAGAGGATTCGTACAAAGCCTAATAAAGTTAAAGCATGACTGCCAAATTAAAAAAAAAAAATAAAAAAAAAAATAAAAAAAAATTGTAACAAATAATAAAGCAATATAAAACTTGCTTAGCAAATTATTACAAGAAATATCCAAAGATTTTAAATCTAAATTGTACTGTATATTGTATTAATCTAATATCAAAAGATATTCTCAATCATTTTATAAAATATGTATATTTAATTAATGATTAATATTACCAATATAGAATATATATATATTTTTAAAACATACATTTGCCTCACATCTTATAAGAGAATGCAATAAAATTATAAAATTTTTAAAAAATCACATCAATCCAACTCTTATCTATATCAAGCAATATACAATTTGCAAATTTCTAATAGTGGGCTAAAAAAAATTGTAGATACAAGATAGACATTGGTATATTAATATACTTTATCTATTTGCCAACTTGAATGCATATTTATAAAGTAGATATTTTATTTTTATATAAATAAATAAATAAATAACTAAATTTTATTAATACATATATAGATTTTAAATAACAATCTAGATTTAATTACAAATTAAGCTATTAAACAAATTTTAAGACAACCAGATTTTAAGATTTTAGTTAAAATCTTATCTTCTATTCAAACTTCAATCACTAATTTGGAAGCACAATCAACAACTCTTACAGATTACTTCTTACAATTTATACAACTAGTAGCTGTTTGTTTTAAAAAAAATTCAAATTTATAAGTTAGAAGATTTAAAAATTATTGTATATAAATTTTTAATAAGAGATAGTGAGGTTTTAATGGAGATAATTACTTGCTAGCATGTTTTCTTTACCTAAGTTACTATGATATGTTATATTTTAAAAAATTTAAATAATTAAATATATTATATAAGTTAATATAATTCTTTGCTAGATACTGGATTATGAGAACATCAATTAGAATTAAGTGTAGCAACTGCAATTAAAATATAACAGTAAGAAAAATATAACAAATATAAATGTACAAATCTTGTTGCTTATATGCAATTATTTTATAAAAAAAAAACCTGGATTTAACCCATTTTATTGTTTTGAAAATAATACTCTTTTACTATAGTAGCAAAAAATTATAAAAGTTTTAAACCTATTAAACAGCTTGTAATTAAGGTCTTCTCAATTACACCTTATTCTGCTAACTGTAAGAGAACTTTTTTGTTATTAGGTTGGTTTTATAAAAAATTATAGCAATAGCTTTCCTTATTTCGAATCCAAGCTATAGCACAAGTTCGGTCCTATTATGTTTCAAACATAAAAAAAGAGCTTGCTTTTTTTGATAAAAATTGTCACTTTATAATTTACAGGAATAAGTAGTATTTGCAACTTTCTTGGTTAAAAATAATAAAAATGTTACTAAAGACTCTAACAACTCTGAAGATTCTGAAGACTCTGAAGATAAAGATTCTGAAATAGAATATAATAATTTAGAGATTGTTAAACATTTTGGCATTGAAAATATAATATACTTAAAAGATGAAATATTTCAAGACAATGAATTTGATACTGATAGTGAAGAATTAATCTGATGATAAGTCAGTAGTTAGTAATAAAACAGGACAAGGTGATTTCAATTTTGATTCTACAGATCTAGCAGCCAATTTAATAAAAGAATAGAGTTATAAAAATGATATTAATAGCTTAGATAAAGCAGATGAATGTATCAATAATGATCCAAATATTATAAATAAAGAAAATGTTGCTAAAAATTTGGGTGCTATAGAAAATAATAATGAGAACTCAGAATCTTTACCTATAGCACTCTGAAAAACTTGTCTTAATAATAAGCAAAATTAGTGATATAGGCTAACTTTGGCCCATTATTGGGTGGGTGGGTGGGCAAGTTCCCACACTGTGGGCCAACTTAGCCAAATATACAAAATTACTAGAGAAATAGTAAAATACTAGAAAGTAGAATTAGAAATGTATTGAATGTAATGAATGTAGTAAAACAGGGCATAAAATAAAACTGTTATACATCTTGTATAAAATGTAACTTAGCTTTAAATTTGAATAATATACAAACTATATAACTTGCTTTGGCTTAAGATATATTACTTTTGTAGTGATTTTTCTATTTCTATGATAGCAGTTTTTGTTAATAATTTTACTAATAGCCATAGTTTCACGATTAAAATCAAGTTTAGTACATACAAGATTTATTATAGAAAACATTATTAAAGAGTATCGACTGTACCTTGTTTATTTTATACTCTAAATTGGATAATTAATTGATAGAGGTTTCGTCAATCATCAATGGTTTCGTCAATCGCCAATGGTTTGGCTAAACCATGACGAAACCTTTCACCATTGCAAAAATAGTTTCGTCATGCATCATTAATAAGGAGAGCATCTTCTTGCGTATCGAATACAAAGTAAATTTCCAATTATTTAATTGGAAACTTTACTTTATATTTGATACGCAGGAAGATGCACTCCTTATACAAATCCAAGTTTTAAAAATCGTAAAAGACCTCTGCTATAGCAGATTTTTGCGCAAGCAACCTTCTAAAGCATATAATTTTTAGAAGCTTTATCTTTAGTTATACCGAAACATCTTAAAAATGTTGGATCTTTAAGACCGATGACACTATATATGCTTTTAACTTATAATTAAAGAAAATAAATATTCAATTGTTAACTTTAATGATAAATCATGAATAATATGACAAATAAAATATTTAATAAAGATTACCTCACTTATAAAATCTTTACTATAATTATTTGATTCATGAAATAATTAAGTGCAACATCTCTGGGTAAGTATCGACTTTTGCTGACAAACATAATTTTTACAATTTTTTACTGACAATTGATGTTAACGGTATTATTAAAAATGACAAAACTGACTAAAGCACAATTTTTAGTCTATCAAACGCTTTCACATGGTTTACAGGATGATCTAATTAGTTTTTTTGAAAAAAATAATCATTCAAGTCAAAAAAACCTAAACATGACGACCCTTTTGTTAATTTGATCGATTAAAAGATTAATTTAAGCTAATCGAATTAATCGTTAAATAATATTCGAAACCGGCAAGTTATAATACTGCTTGAGAACAGTTCATATATAGTCAATAAATTAATTGATATAAAATCTGAATTAAGAAAATTATAACTTGGCATTTATATGACGTTCTCAATACTTAAATTCATTCAATTTCTTTAAAGCCATACCAGAATAATTTTTTTGGTTCACATAAATGACACGACAACCCCGCTTTTAATTTATTTCCAAATATATATATACCGTAGTGCACTGACCAAAGTATCCCCTTTTTCAATATCCCTCCCTTGCAAAGTACACAGCGCAAACACGAGACCTCTATTCATTAAATATAGGTTTTTTAAAATTTTTAGACTGCTTATTGTAAGTGCAGAATATGTATATGCTTGAAAATTTTTTTTCTTGCGACACTGGCCCGCAGCTGTATAATATACCCGGGTCTTTTGTAAGTTTTTTTTGGGTATTTTGTATTAGCCCCGGTCATTTAGTCAGTGCACTACGGTAAGTATATAAATGAACTGTAATAAAACTTTCCGAATAGTAATATAAACTTATAGCATACTGTAATAGTTGGTCACATTGATAAAGTTATGAAAAAATTAATGACAGAATAATTTAAAATTTACAATGAAATCAGTTTAGTTTCTTTAAAATTTGGTAATAAAAAATTTTGAGATTTAAAATTATATGTTCATTAGACTAAAGTTGATTTTCAGATTATAAATAAAATAAAGATTCGTTTTGGGAGAAAATAATGATGACAAAACTATATATATATACGAGTATGTATGTCACAAGAAATAATAAGATAAATAATAACAAGAAAGTTCATTTAAATAGAATAAAATATTGAATTTAAGAATCAAAATAAGCCAGATAAGAAAAGTTAAAAAAAATAAAATAAAACAATTAAGTTATTTTAAATACAATATAAAACTAACTCAGTGAGAATTCAATTTTTATTGTGTTTATAGTATAATAAGCCGGATAAAGAACTTTATTGTTGTAGTATTGAAGGTTATTCACATATGTTTTGCGAGAGAAAATATACAACAATGTAAATATTTTAGGATAATATTTCTTTCTAATGCTACTTGTTTTTCTAATTTAAAAATGAAATGGTACGAACTTATATATAAACTCTTAGATATTATAACAACGCAGGGATCAACATCATTCAGCATGCCATTGACAGACCAAAACTCAGTGAGTCTGTCGCTTGAGCGAAGGTTGTTTCATGTAATCAAAGGTTAGGTTACGTTGAAATCGAAAAAGATTGCCGAGTAGTTAATAAACGAATCTATGTAGTTTATATGGCTTAGGTACTTTATTATTTACATTGGGAACTATCATTTCCGAAGGGCCAGAAGGCCTTTATTTATTCATATATTTACATTCTCAGGAATCCTTTATACCTTTAGAAGCATCAATAAGCCTTATAGCCAGTATTACCAAGATGCGCCATTTCACCCTAATTTTCCAAATCTGGCATATCTGGAATATCTGGTCGGTAACTCCAAATTAGGTTTTACCGAGGCAAAAGTATAGTATTTGATAAATCGATGGTAGCTTTTTGATAGGTATACTAAAATTGTTACATTCTTAATGCCTATAAGATTTAAAATTTTTCAAGAATTTGAGAAAAGATATCTCGATAATCACCTAATTAAATTCAATAAAATTTTTTATTGTTTTGTTCACTGCTCTGCAGATCAAAATAAAAACAATTCATTGAATTTAGCTGGGTGGTTTCTGGGATATTATCGCTCAAAGTTTTATAAAAAACTCTGCTGAGGTTGTTATTTTGATTGACGTTTTAAACTTTAAGCGAAGATATCTCAACTTCCACCTGTCCAAATTCGGTATTTTTTTTTTATTTTAACTACTGAATTGTAGAATTAAAATAAAAAAAAAATCATCAAATTTGGCTAGGCAGTTGCTCAAAAATTTATGAAAATTTTGCAGCGCTGTTAATTTGATAGACGTAAAAACTCGAGCGAAGATATCTCAGCAATAACCTATCCAAATTCTATGTTTTTTTTTTTAATTTTGATTCTACTGATCTGTAGAATCAAAATAAAAAAAAGATTCATCGAATTTGGTTAAGTGTTGCTGTGATATCTTCGCTCAAAATTTTTAAAAATTTTGCCGCCCGTTATTTTTATAAACGTTTTAATGTTTTCAGAACTTTGAACGAAGATGTCTCAGTAACCACCTAGCCAAATTCGTTGAAGTTTTTTTATTTTAATTCTAATAATCTATAGAATCAAAACATAAAAAATGTTCATCGAATTTGGCTAAGTAGTTGCTGAGATATCCTCGCTCAAATTTTTATGAAAAGTTTGCCGCAGCTGTTATTTTTGAATTAACTATAGCTGAAGCAACAAAATTGATCCTCGAGTTTGATTGGCTAACGGCCGAAAATCTTCAAAATTTTGGCCAACATTACAAATTTGTTTATTAATTCCGGCCGGAATTGACTTTTTAATTTTTTCATTACAAAAATAGGTATTCTTAAAAAATAAGCCTGCATTATGGTAAAATTGACCCAGGAACAATTTTCACTTACCGTTGGCCACTGCATACAGTACCTGGGGTCTTATTTAAGAACTTTTTTTAAGATTGAATAGTACCCGTGAGGTATTGTGTGAGGAACTGGGTGCTATATCTGGGGGATATATCATATTAAAAGTAGTAACTCATTATAGTTATACCCCGGGTCTTATTCAAGAATTTAGACGGAGTATTATTTTTGGGGATACTGTATGAAGTGGCCAACGGTAATAGGCGGCTGTGATTTCATTAGTAAAATTATGAGTAATTCCGGCCTAATTTTTTGACCATCGCTCTTAGCCAATCAAAATCAAGAATCTGCCGGTCAGCGGCAGCTATGGTTAATTATTTATGTTAAACGTTTTAATGTTTACAGTTCTTTAAGCGAAGATATCTCAACAACTACCTAGCAAAATTCGATGAGTTTTTTTAATTTTGATTTTACTGATCTGTAAAATCAAAATAAAAAAAATTGTCAAATTTGGCTAGGTAATTGCTGAGATATCTTCACTCAAATTTGATAAAAATTTTGCCACCGCCGTTATTTTGATAGAAGTTTTAATATTTTTGAAACCTTGAGCGAAGATATCCTAGCAACTATCCATCTAAATTTGATAATTTTTTTTTATTTTAATTCTATTGATCCGTAGAATCAAAATAAAAAAAGTTTATCGAATTTGGTTAAGTAGTTGCTGAGATATCTTCGCTCAAATACTTTGCCGTGGCTATTATTTTGTTAGACATTTTAAAGTCCGAAAATAAGCATCTTCTAAGTATAATCGTACCTGATTTTTACTAAGCAAGTCTACTTTCTGTTTCTAAATAAAGTTATTATCCAAGACGAGATGATTCTAATGGCAGTAAAAACATCAAAATCGGTTCAATAGAGCTCTCACAATTTCTCTTCAAAGTTCGGGCGACTTTTGTTTACAAGTTTGCAGACAAATGTAAACAAACGAACGTCGCTCAAATTTTGAAGAAAAATCGGAAATTTCTACTGGAACAATTTTGATGATTTTGTGTCGTTAGAATCGCTTGATCTGGAGAATAATTTTATTTAGAAACAGAAGGTAGGTTTACTTATTACAAAAATCCTATATTATTAATAATAAAGCTCACTATTCACATAGCAATTACATCCAGTTAATCATAATTTTGAAGCTATATTTCTAAATGACTAATTTATTTTAAACATGCATGTTTGTTATTTTATTATATATCAATCAATTACAAATTCGTTATTTTTATTTACATTATATAAAAAAAAAACTTTTCTAAATGCATTCCCCGAGATCTTAGAAAATATACATTTATAAAGACATTGTTGCTCAATCTCCCAATACCCATTTCCTTGAAGTAATATTCCTCCGATCCCATAACCCTGTTTTTTTAACAAGGCATATCTCTAGCAATCTATTGCGCCGATAGAAGTTTTTCAAAATGTATTTTTTCCGATAGCCTAATTTCTCGATAACCTGATTCCTCAACATAAAATATAATAATTATTTGGTTTTTTAATGTTCGGAGGAATTGGTGGTTGAAAATAACTTATCGAGAAAATTTGCTAGCTGTTAAATGATATTTCGGGAAAACGAAATATTAAAATTATGTCTTGTCAGCAAAAGGATTATCAATCGAATGTCTGCCTATGAGGGGAGCCCTCATAGTGAATGGAAATTACGTAATTAATGGCAGCGCCCTAACGATAAGGTAGTAATTATAAAAGTATTTGCACAACCATCAATCGAAATCGGTATTTCAATTATTGTAACGCTTGAACATAAACGCAATTACAAGTTAATTACATTGAGGAAGATAAGAATACGTTACATTATCATTTGTTCTATTGTTTTTAACTAAATTTTTACCATAACAGATAACGGAAGAGCACCACTAATTAATTAATTGAGTATACTACTAAATCACGTGATTTTCGCACACTCCTGTCATACAATAATAATTACGAAGACACAAGAAATAAACTTACTCTAATGTTTATTTTAGAGAGAATAATTGCTCTAAGCGAAGCGGAAGACACTCTGATTTTTCAGCTTTACAGCTCAATCACATAATAAGCTCCGGACACATAATGCCATTAACTAATAATTAACGTTAATTTAAAAATAAGACCTTTTTGGTTGTAACGTTACATACGTACTTACGTACGTATGTGGTAGCTGCATTTGAAACATTGCGCAATGTAATACATAAACTTAAAAAATTTAATGCCCCATAAAGTATGTAACACATTTTTTTCTTTCGTCAGAAATGTTAAATTGCAATAATCCATCTGTAAAGAAGTCAGAAAAAATCGACAATTCATCAGATATCACTCTAGTAGCAAACAATGCTACACAATTGAACTTAAATGATAAGGATTTTTCACAGGAATTTTTAAATAAAATTATTGAAGAAATATGTAATCTTTATAATGAAGAAAGATCGAAAGGGAAAAAATCTTGTTCAATACTTGATACAATAGAACAATTTCTAATAAAGAAGATCCAAAATCCAAATAATATTATCAATTTTTGCTTAAATAATGAAACCAATTCTATAATTCAATTCGTTCTTGCAAGTTGCTATCGTTATGGTAAATGGGTCAAAAAGGATGAACATAAGGCATTCATTTACTATCAAAAATCTTCAGATATGGGCGACGCTAGTGGAACATATATTTTTATAAAAATGGAATTGGAATTGAAAAGGATGAGCACAAGGCATTTATTTATTATCAAAAATCTGCAGAGATGGGTGACGCTGATGGAATATTTGCACTTGGTAACTGTTATAAGGATGGAATTGGAGTTGAAAAGGATGAATATATAGCATTTATTTATTATCAAAAATCTGCAGAGATGGGGCTTGATAGTGGAATATATAATGTTGGATATTGTTATCGGAATGGGATTGGAGTTGAAAAGGATTATTATAAAGCTTTCATTTGTTATCAAAAATCTGCAGAGATGGGGCTTACTAGTGGAATATATAATGTTGGAAATTGTTATCTTAACGGAATTAGAGTTGAAAAGGATGAATACAAGGCGTTCATTTATTATCAAAAATCTGCAGAGATGGGGCATGCTAGTGGAACATATATGGTTGGATATTGTTATGATAATGGAATCGGAGCTGAAAAGGATGAACATAAGGCATTCGTTTATTATCAAAAATCTGCAGAGATTGGTGACGCTAGTGGAATGTCATTAGTTGCAGAATGTTATAGAAATGGAATTGGAATAACGAGAGATAGACATAAAGCCAAATACTGGTATCAAAGGTAAATTTGAATTTGAATTTAAATTATGCAAGTGTATTGTGAGGTGCCAATATGATATGATCAGGTGTAATTAGAATAAAAATCAAATTTAGGTCGGGTTAAAATTTTTAAAAGGATTTTACAAGTAGTTACACCTGATCTCGATATTTGATTGATAAGTCTATGGTCGTGCTATATTAGGGTTGTGTCTCAGCTAATCCGCAGGCTACAATATATGATCTTAACAAAATTTTTAAAATGTTCAATTTTTTAAATAATGTTTACTCATTAAAGAATTAAAATTCACAATATTCGCAAATACATTAAAATATTAATTTTGATTTTAACTACACTTCCTTTTTAACTTTGTAAGGTATAGATAATATATTAAACTTTAATGAAATGTGTTTAATTTTTAATATGATAGCTATAAAAAAATATAGTGCATTTATTAAAACCATTTGGTGATACGAGCCAAATTTTAAATAACCTAAAAACCTGCGAGTATGTAACTTATTAAAAGACAAAATCAATGTTTGATTTTATTTGTTGAGGCACAGCCCAGTGCTGTGTCATTAGGTTATTAAATACCTTATATATCGACTTATTTATATTTTATTTAATAACTTTCATATATTTAAATTGACGATTAGCGTTAGGGAAAAAGACTTTACTTTAGGTAATATCTAATTTATTATATTGTTACACTTATTATTTACAATTTAAAAATTGACTAAATTTATAACTAAATTATAGCTGTAAATGAATGGATGCATAATTCTGAAATTGAAGATAATTTGAAAAAAAATATTGATCGAAAATAAATATCAGTTATCTTGGATTTCATATGTAGAATTTGAAAATATTGAAGAAATAGGTAAAGGTGGATTTGCAACTGTATATTATGCCATATGGTATGATAAAAGTCAAAATTTATATAGACCTGTGGCGCTAAAATTGCTCCATGAATCAAATATTTATCACGAAGAATTTATAAATGAGGTAAGTTTTGTAAATATTTTCATCAATTACTGTGATTTATCGTTTACGTTAACAATTTGAATATTTAATGATTAGTTAAAAGCATATTGTGATATCGGGCTTAAAGATCCAACATTTTTAAAATGCTACGGTATATCGAGAGATAAGGCTTCTGGAAATTATATCCTTGTCATGAAATATGCTTCAGAAGGTAGTTTGCGCAAAAATCTACATGCTATATCACAAATGGATTGGAATGATAAATTAAATCTATTGCAATGTATTGCATCTGATCTTCTTATAATTCATTCTCATGACCTTATTCATCGGGATTTACATAGTGGAAATATACTACAAACCGATTTGAAGAGTGCATACATTGCAGATTTAGGACTTTCAATATCATCTAACATTGCATTAAAATCAAAATCTGATGGAACTTATGGAATTTTACCATACATTGCACCGGAAATTTTGAACAAACAGCCATACACCACAAAATCTGATATTTATTCATTTGGCATAATCATGTGGGAAATATTATATGGTAGACCTGTGCCTTTTGAGCAAAAATCAAAAATACAATTTCAACTACAAGTATGTAATGGTTTACAACCATATATTTATGATAATACAGCGATATGCTATGCTGAATTAATGAAGAAATGTTGGGACATGGAGCCGGAAAAACGACAAACAGCAAAAGAAATTAGTGATATTTTGAAGAATGGCAGAATAGTGAAATTATTTTATTGGAATTATCTGAATCTGATAAAAAACTGCAAAATGTGAAAAATGATGAAATGCAAGATTCACATTATAAAAGTAGCTTTATTTCATTTAAATATCAAGGTTTCTATAAATTTAGTTTTTTTTATATAAATAATGTTATTCTTATTATGGCGTTGTTAAATAAATTTTTTTTTTATAGATAGCCAATTATTTGAATTGGAAATTGATTAATAAAAACAACTTCCCAATTTTTGATTTGAAAATGTGGCAATGGAATTCAAGATGATTCAGTTGGTTAGAAAATTCAAATTCATCTTATTAAGTGGATTTAAAATTAACTTAATGGTTTTAGCATGACTAGATTACGCAGTTACCTAATTCTTAATGTAGATTTTCATCCTGCTAGGATCTGTTAGGAGTTTGTATCAATGGTGTGTCTGAATTCTTTATTGGAATCATAGTGGATTCTAAATAAATTGAAATAAAGTATGTCCAGTTAGAAGTGGCTCCTGAGCAGATAATAGTGATTACTGTATAGATGAGTGCAAAAACTATGTGAGAATAGTGATAATTATAGATGCTAGTGAAATTAATTTCACCAATTTCACCAATTCATCACCAATTTCACCAATAGTGGTGAAATTATTTTACCACATTTCACCATATTTCACCAGCATCTATAGTTTAATTATGAAAACAGGGTGAATTCGCTTCACTTAGGGGAGGGACAGAAATTAGGTGATTTCAATTTACTATACGGTCCTTCTCCCCACCCCCACCTGATCGAAATCCTCTTATTATAAAATTATCATCTGTCACGAGTGTCCTGTACATTTTTACCAATCATTTTGTTCATGTGAAAATGAGATATTCAAATATCTTCCCCAGCATCGCCACCAATTTTTTTTCGATCACGTGATCGTACAAAAATCGTTAAGTTCGTTTAGATTAGGGTTAGGGTCTGTGCTAAGGTTAGGGTTTATGTGTTTTTAATAGCAAAATCGCTCAAGAAAAACTTTTTGTTAATGCACAGAAGGTGATTTCTTATGTAAATTTTTGAGTTAGAGGAGAATTTTTGAAAACGAACGTTTGTTTCGGATCTTCCTGATTGTGTTACGTTACACCAAGGCGTGATTTATTATTGGATAGTTTCACGTGATCGAAAAAATTTTATTAGTATTTTGGTGGCGATCCAGGGGAAGTTATATTCAAATGGTACGATCACATGCCATGAGAAATTCACAATACAGTATACGACATTAATCATGCAAATCATAGTCGCAATAATTGACGTCATAGCCGATCATCTTATAAATTTTCCCACGGTTTTTTTGGTTACTGTATACTAAACAGCTGTAGCGAATAAATCTTTTTTTAATAATAAAAAATAATGAATCAGTTGTCAATCTATTTTTTTAAAAAAAACCCTGAGATTTGTTTGTTATATGCACTCACTTTGTATTTTTGAAATTAGATTAGCTGAGATGTGGATAGCGTTAACAACATATTAGTGAGTCATACTGTGCATCGCCAGATAGTATGGTTTATAATGGTAACAGATGATAGAAACCATAATAATTCCAATGCATTCAACTCAACACTAACCATGTATTGTGATTATTAGAATAGTGCGCAAGTTTTCTATAAGAATTTTTAACAGTAATTCACGACAGAAACCACAATATTTTGATTAAATTCAACTTTAAAATGTATTATCCGTTGAGTAGGTTTGTAACAAAATTTTTTATAATAATTCATAATAGAAATTATGATAATTCTTAATACAAAATAATTCACCTTTTGTCATTACTGGAATAGTGCGGAACTTTAAAAATCGAGTTCATTCGTTTTAGGCACTTTGTATCTTTGAAATTAGATAACTATGTGGATAACATTAATAACATGTGATAATGAGTCACATACTGTGTATCACCAGGTTTTAACAGTAACATATTATAGAAACCATAATAGTTCCAACGCGAACTAACTTAACTCTAACCATGTATTGTGATTATTAGAATAGCGCGCAAGTTTTGTATAAGAATTTTAACAGTAGTTCATGATAGAAGCCATGATAATTTGATCCAACTTAATATTGTCCATTGAGTAGGTTTGTATCAGAATTTTTTACAGTAATTCATGATAGAAATTATGGTAATTCTAATACAATATAATTACCTTTTTGTCATTACTGAAATAGTGAGTTCTGTAGTGGAGTTTTAAAAAATCGAGTTTCGTTTGATATAATTAGATTGGCTGAATATAGCATGTGTTAGTGAATCGCATATTATGTATTGCCAGAATGGTAACACATGATAAAAATTATAATAATTTCAACATGAACCAACTCAACCCTATACACATATTGTTATTATTGAAATGGCGCACAAGTTTTGTATGAGAGTTTTTAACAGTAATTCATGATAGAAACCATGGTAATTTAATCAAATTCGGCTTAAAACATATTATCTGTCGAGTAGGTTTGTGATAGAATTTTTATAATTCACAATAAAAATTATGATAATTCTAATACAAAATAATTCACTTTTCATCATTACCAGAATGGTTAGTTTTATAGTAGAATTTTTTATGGTAAAACAATATAAACCACAATAAATTATTTTATAATTACATGCTGCATATCACTGGAATAATGAGAAACAAAATTTTATTAGATAAAATACTATACCTTGACCATAATGAAATGTAACTTATTACCACGAATTAAATTGTATAAAAGGGCGCCAGCGGCGCCCCACAACACTTGTAGTTATATATATCCATATTACAATATATAAGTATAGACCTGATCGGATACTAAACCCCACCCCCTAATAAATCAGCTGATTTCTGTCCATCCCCTTACGTCATATAAAAATGTCACCTAATTCATTTAATAAAGTTCAGATTTATTTGATTATTAGAATATTAATGAAACAAATAATGTTGATTAGTTTCAAGATGGAATTGGAGTCAATAACGATGAACGTAGAGCATTTGAATATTGTGAAAAATCTGTTAATACAAGTGAAGTTTTAGGAACAAATAATGGTCAGATCTCTATATGAAAAGGAATGAGCTGGAATTGATGTTTGATTATCAATCAGTTTTAGAAATTTGAATTACCGTTTAGCACTGTATACAGTACCCGGTGTGACCCGGTTTTTTACATAGTGAAAAATTAAAAATCACATGCATAACTTAATTGTTTACATTACATGATACATATAAATAATATTTTAAAAAATTGATCTACATTATTTGTCACGCCGGGTACTGTATACAGTGCTAAACGGTAGTTTTAGTGTTCTTACGCATTTTTTCTATACTTATTAATAAAGAAAAAATTGATGTTCTCAGAACATTGTGAACATCATATTTCTAACACTGGTTATCATATATTTTAAGGAAGGAGAGAAGAACCAATAAAAGGCACACCACCCAAATATATTAACTTTACAAGTAATGTTGGGATAAGGAACTTATTAATCGTTCAGAAACAAATTTATTCCTGAAACATTAAATCAAATTATTTCAAATTTCTTCCTTAAACAAATATACTTCATTATTGTGATTCTTGAGTAACTTGCACCACTAAGGGCAAACTCAAACAGCAGACATTATCAATCAGATAGTACAGTACTGTACGTAATACTAGGTGCACAGAGCATAGCGGGCTTTTATTCTGATTGGATAATTTTTGTAGATCATTTCGTGATTTTACAAAATCTGATTGGTTAATAGATTATAT
>CAJVPY010003302.1:0-14346 GCA_910591965.1 Dentiscutata erythropus | reverse complement strand
GCATGTAATTTATAAATACTTGTTATTATACAAATTTAGTTTTTATATAGTCTCTATGTAATTACTTATATAAATTATCTAATAAAGATATGAGCAAGGCCTTACCTTAACACCAAAAAAAAAAAAAATAATAATAATAATAATAATTTAATGATTTATGTTATACTGTAAAATAAAGCATAATGCAGTTGTTTAAAAAAAGATAGCAAATGAAGTTTACAAATAATTGTTAAATTATATATTAGGAATGATATGTGTAAGTTTCTTAATTTTTTATAATACAAAACTTTCTTTTAATAATTTTAAAAGTTTTTATACAACTTTATTAAAGATTATTGCAAAACGTCTTTTAGTACAATACACGATTATTAAAAAGGCTAACTAAAAACATAAATTTAAAAAATATACAGCAATAGTTTCTAATAAATAAGCTAATAAAATAATATATCGATATGTATTAATAGTTCTCTAGATATAAATCATTGAGATATAAGTTCAAAAAGATGCTAATAACAATCTCTATAACATAATACAAATAGACTTCTAAAATAAATATGGTTTCAATATTGCTCTTTGTGAAAATTCATACTGCCATATATATTATATTGATGGTCATATCAATATATAAACTCTAAAACTAATTTGGAAAGACATTAATAACATAATATAGCAATATTTATCAAGATTCTTAAAGTATATCTGTACTTTCTATATTTATATCAATGAGATAAGCCGCACTAGCCATATTCAAAAAGGTAAACTCTAAACCTAATATAAAAAAGTCAAATTAGATTATTAATATAATACAATCATAAAGTGTATCTATACTTTTTATATTTATATTAATAAGATATGCCATACTAGTTTATTCAAAAAGGCAAACTTTAAAACTAATTCATATTAAAACAATTTAATAGATCTATTGAAATTCTTAAAGTGCATTTATACTTTTTATATTTATTAGTGTTTCCAAATAATTTAGATAGATCTGACAATTCAGATTGAATATGAATATTCATATCCATTAATTTTAGACGGATAGATCTGTAAAACATATCAGATTAAGGATAAGAATTATCCAGATCATAATCCTAAATATCTTTCATATAATTGGTCAATTTGAACAGCAAGTGTATAAGCGTGGTGATTGTAATAATAATAACTAAAGCAAAAATGCTAGGCGGTGATTAAATTTATGAGTTAGTTGTAAGTTAATGTAAGCTAGCAAGACTTTTTATTTCGTTCTAGAGATGGGTTCGACTACAAATGATTATGATTATTCATAGCCAATTTGCTAAATACTAAGATGATTTTTTGTTCTTAAGCTTTTAATTAAAGTTGTTTAGAATTAAATTCTGTTTATCACATCTTAAAAGTAGAAAGAATATTGTCTTCTCTGAAATTTGAAATTTTAAGATTTGTTAATATCGTAGTCGACTATTAGCTAGTGGTTAGTAGCTGGCTATAACATTAACAAATCTTAAAATTCTGAGTTTCAAAGAAGGTATTTTCTTTTTACTTTTAACAAAATTTAATTCTGAACAACTTTAATTAAAAGTTCAAGAACAAAAAATCATCTCAGTATTTAGCAAATTAGCTATAAATAATCGTAGCTGTTTATAGTCAAACCTATCTCTACTTCGTTCTAGCTCAATAAATAATATGAGTTTTTACTAATTGATTATGATTTAAATCTAATGATTACTTACTATACTACGTTATTTTCAAACCTCCCAAAACAAATCCTATACCTGTCAAATCTGATAAAATTTATTTACCAAGTCCATTTCCATTATGCTGTTAAACCTCTTAAAACCAATATATATAGTGAACCAATTTTGTATCAGCATTGAGAGGTTATTGGATTTAAAAACATTATAAACTATTAGATTTATACATATAATGGAAACAGACTTGGTAAACTAATTTTTTATTAGATTTGACAGGTTATCGATTTTGGGAAGGTCAATGTATATAGAATCCAAATTTAATAATTGAATCCAGATTTGCTCAGATTCAAATTATCATCCAGATACACAAAATAAAATCCGAATTCAATCTGAATGGCCTTTTAAAAATAGAATCGAAATACTAATATTCATATCATAAAAACTATTTAAATAGTGCACTGGCTGTATTCAAAAGTATAAACTCTAGAATTAATTTAAAAGACAATTAGCATTCTTAATACAATAAAAAGTTTATATAATAATGTTAATATCCTTTACTTTTATATTTATATTTAACAATTAAAATACTATGCTAATTATATTCAAAACTGTAGACTTTATAGAGCTAATTCAAAAAAGACAACTAAATTAGCATTATTAGTACTAACATGTTTCTAAATTTTATAATAATAAATTAAAATGTAAATACAAATTCTATGACTTGAATTTTTATTTAAATAAAGAGATAAATCTATCAAATAAATTTAGTTAGCTTAAATTAATAAATCAAAATGCAGTGAGTGTTTTGATGATACATTTCTTTTCAAATAATGTGATATTTATATATTCAAAATATTACAATTACAGATATTATTGTAATAGTATCTGCAATAATGAGATTTAGCATCTAATCGCATAGCTTGAAAACTTAAATAAAAGCTATTTATCTTTTTTTTCTCATTCACTAATTCATCTCTCTCTTATGCTAACACTAAACACTAAATATAAAACTCTATTTACTATATCTAACATGTTAAACACATGTTATACAATTATTAATTTTTCTGAGTCTTCTCCTGAAGGCTCTATAGTCTCTTCTCAAAATCCTTAGGTTAAAAAGAAGCAAAAGATTACTGATTTTTCTCCAGAATTTTCTAATAAAGTTACTGCAATCTCTATTCAAGATCCTAAAAACTATATTAGTTTCGATTATTCTAAAAAAAAACAAAAGTGTGAAATAGATTATAAATATTCTGATGAATTTGATAACAACTTTAAAATTCTTTTCAACAAAGAAAGTTTAATAACTCATGTTAAATCTTTGAATTATAATGGGTTGTTCTAAATAAACATTTATTTTAAGTACTTGAAACAATCTTATTTTTAAGATTAATCTTTACTTTTAACTCATGTTATAAGTTTTCAGACCATCAAAACCTTTTTGCTAATATAAACAAAAAATTTGATTTAGCAAAAGTAAATGTTTAAAATATTATAAAAGCTAATCAAAGCAAATTGACAATCATTTTGAATACTTTGAAAGCATGCATAAACCAATATTTTCTTGGTATTGTAACTCATTGAATCAATAAAGAATAGAAGTTAAAAAATCTTCTTCTTGACTTCATTTTCTTGAATAATGTCTACACTGGAATATATTTCAAAAGAAGACTTGTCAAAGATATAAAAATAAAGAACAAATAATTAGAATTACCAACGATAATACTATAAGTAATTAGACATGTATTGATTAACTTAAAAAAGAAATTAATCTTGATCTTGAATATATAAATTGTGCCATGTATGTGATTAATCTCATGGCTGAAGCAGATTAAAAGAAATACATTTCTCAAATTCAAAAAGTTCGTCAATTTATTACCAAAGTAAAAACATCATCATTATTTTGGAAAAAATAAAAAAATGTTCTATTGGTATAGACCATTAAACTTTTTATGTTAAAATTAACAATGATAACAATATAAAGTAAAATTCTACAGGGTGAAATTCCACTTATTTAATGCTTGAATGATTTAACAAAATTCAAGAATTTATTAATATCATTATATAACCATATCTAAATATAAAAAAATATTTTTTAGAAAATAATGATCTTATAATTATCAAAGAGATGATGCAGCTTTTTGAGCTATTTTATAATATAGCTTTGATTCTTTCAGACATTTTACAACTCTCTCATAGTTCTTTATGATTAATATTTTTAGACTTCTTGACGCATCTTAATCATTATCTTTTTGTTAGTGGTATATACTATAAAGCAGCCCAAAAGATGAAAGTCAAGCTGGAGAAATATTAGGTTTATCTTTTAAAATTTTTTAAGATCCCAACTCTAATAGATTCATTATCTAAATTTGAACCATTTTATATAACTGACTATCAATTAGTAATTAATAAATTAAATAACTTTTATTCATTATATATGACAGATAACTCTGAAGAAAGCACTATTAAAGTAGAAAACATTGTTAAAAATTAGTTAGAAAGATTTTATAAACTTGTATGAATAAATAAAATCAGAGAAATAGATGAATTAGAAGCCTATCTTTTGTTAGCTGCAAGCCAGAAACAGATCCGCTATTATGGTGAAAGAGCTATGTCTTCTATTTTTTAACCTTAGCTAGCATTGTAGCAGACTATTTGATCTTACAAACAACTTGTATTTCTTGCAAGCATGTTTCTTTTATTACAAAATATACTATTGATTATATTAGAAATAGTATTTCTGAAAAAATGGCTAAGGCTTTGTTCTGCTTAAAAAATTAGTTTAAAGCAAAATAGTTGAATAGAAATAGTTCTTTTTCTTTTTTTAGATAAAGTTTATCATTATCTTTTTGTATAACATAAAGTGTCATATGATTTTTTTGTAAACTAAACTTCAATCCACAGATTGAAGATATTTATAATTAGTAAAATAAAATTTTAGCATTGTCATACTATAAGATGTCTTTTATTAAATATCTTGTCTTTATAAAATTAAAAAATATTAAATATTATAGGAAAGATTAAAAGTGAAATAAAGTTAATTTTTATAGTAATTTAATATAGCATGAGACTATAAAATTTTACTATAAAAAATCTTAATTAATGAATGAACACTATATCATATACACTATGTTTGTAATTAGACCGATAATAGACACTCCAATAATTTATGCTAAACCAGTACTATATAATATAGAAATAGAGACATTGAAGATAATATCATATAGTATTATATTTAAAGTAAATTATGAATACTCTACAGTAACATTGTATTAAAGCAAGTAAAAGTGGCTTGTTTACACTATTAATTGACTGGCAAAAATTTTCAAAAATAAAGAAATAAAATATGATATCAAAATTATATATTGTATAATTTTATTATATGCTTTAATTTTAATAGTAGTTAAGTAAAAGATTTAGTACTAGTAGAACTCTATTTTTAGATACTTTGAGTTATTGATTTTTTATATTAAAAACAACTGCCAAATAACTCAAATTATTTTGTAAGATAAATAGCTTTATTTTAGAAACAGTTCTAAATTATTTGTAAAATCCTAAAATCTAAAAAACCCTACTGCCAACTTCAATAATATGGTATGGTTATGTGACTATCAGGCTTTAGTCTATGAATACGACTCTAAATAATATTGATCTTATATTAGTTTAATAATCACTTTAATGCTACATTTCATTTACCAGCCATGTGTATCATCAAATAAATATGCCAAAAAGTTCAAAAAATATCAGTATTTACCCATAGCTAATTTGCTATGCTCTATTTCTATTAGGCTATAGGTGCAATTATCTTTGTTTGAAGAATGAGTTATACCTCCTTTGATTGTATTTTATTAACGAAAATACTTACACATGTTATATTATGATAGCAGCAGAAAAAGACATTGAATAAGAAAAAATATCGAATAAAAAAATAACAAATTACTTTAATAAACAAAATGGTTCTCTTAAGGTTAGTATTTTTCATTCTTATAAGATGATAAAATATTCATAGCAAAAAGCAAATTTGCTATATCCTGTTTTTGCAGCACGAGGAGGAGAAGTGTTTGTTTTGTATAATTGTATTAAATTAATATGCATAGTGATGAGCCGTGGATATAACTGCATTTTGTTGGTTATAAATCAAGGTCTGCTAATTCTAGATGAGGAATAGGCTATATATATCTTTTGATTTTGCCAATAACCTATATATTCTTAGAAGGTGGCAAAGCACTTATAGCAAGAAGCAAGTTTGCTACACCTAGTTTCTGCAGTACAAAGAGAAGAAGCATTTGTCTTGTATGATTGTACTAAATTAATATGCATAGTAATGAGCTATGGGTGTGATTGCATTTATCATTATAAATCAAGATTTGCTAATTTCAGATGAGAAATATGCTATATATCTCTCTTGATTTTAAGGTGACAATCACTTATAGCAAGAAGCAAGTTTGCTATATTTAGTTTCTGTAGCACAGGGAGGAGAAGTATTTGTCCTATACAATTGTACTAAATTAACATGCATAGTGATGAGCTATAGATGCAATTGTATTTGTTATTATAAATCAAGGTCTGCTAATTCCGGATGAAGAATATGCTATGTACCTTTCTTAATTTTGCCAACAATCTGTACTTTATCTTCATTCTTAGAAAGTGACAAAGCACTCATAGCAAGAAACAAGTTTGCTATGCTCAGTTTTTGTAGTACAGAGAAGAGAAGTACTTGTTTTGTACAATTGTACTAAATTAATATGCATAGTGATGAACTATGGGTGTGATTATATTTGTTGGTCATAAATCAAGGTCTGGTAATTCTAAATGAGGAATATACTATGCACCTCTCTTAATTTCAAGAATACTGATATTTATTTATTTTGTAATAGTATAAAAAAAAACTACTAAATAAAATAACAAACAACATATATAAAGAGGAGATCTACCCTGTTCATCAGCAAGAAAACTCTCCTAATATTTGTCAAAAATTGATTAAATTTTGAAAAGTACTTAAAAAAGCAACAATTAGCAAATATTTTTATGATTGGCAAAGAGCATCTATTTTCTAGAAAAATTATTACAACTTTTCAATATATATACTTGTAACTATTATTTTGATCTACTAAAGATTGTTTTTGATAATAAAATACAAAAATTACAAATTACAAAAAATCCAGGCATTGGTAAAACTTTTTTTCATATTTTTTACTTTACTAATTATCCCAAAAAATAAAACAATAGTATACTATAAAATCAATAATAACCTAATTCTATTTAGTAATGAAAAAGTTATGAGTAACAAGGACATATTTAGGTTTAATAAATATCTAAATAATCCAGATATCTGGTATGTTGTCGATGGTATTGAACTAAATAAATACGAGTCTAAAACAGTTCTTGTATATTTATCTAAAAAAGACAATTATAAAGAATTCAATAAATATATTAGAACTACTATAAGATATATACCAATATAGTTATTAGAAGAAATTTAAGAATTTAGATATGGTGCATTTAAATATTTAAAACTATTATCTGTAAAAAGTTTATACTCAAAATGTGAAGGTATTCCTCGGTATATTCTAGAGAATGCCTTGGATAAGGCAAAGCAAATTTATTTTCAAAAAGCGATAAACATTGTTAATAAAAAGATCTTTCATTATATTGGAGAAACAGATTTTCTGAACAACATAAGCTATATAAGCTTATTTATAAACACAAACATTCCGAATAGCAAAGGTAATGAAGATCCTCCATATACAAAAACAATCATAATATTTGCTTCAGAATACATTGCTGACAAAATAATATCAAAACTAGAAAAAGTATATAAATTTTACCTAAAATAGTTCTTAATTTCAAGTTCTCTGGAGAGAGAATTAGGCATGCTCCAAGGGTGTATATTTGAATATTTTGCCCACTAGTTCCTGCAAAAAGATAGAAAATCCAATACCCGTTTTTTAAGAACTAATTACAGTATTAATGTGATTGAAATATCTGAAAGAAGCAAACTAATATTTAATAATATAAGCATGATTCAAGAGCAATTCTATTGTCAACCAAAAAAAAAATTTTACATCTATTAATGCTCTTATAGCATCTAACATTTTATTCCAAATAACGATTTCTACTATTCATTCAATCAAGCTATATAGGCTAATTAAATTGTATGAAAAATTGGGTGGCAAGTCATGTCAAGATGATATAAATTTCTATTTTGTTGTATCTACCGATTTGTATGATAATTTAAAAAGGCAAAATTTTTGTAATGCAGGTGGAAAAATTGCTACAAATGTTTCACCTTGGATTACAAGGTGTATTAAACAATACACACTTGAGATAGACTTCAGCTTCTTGTGAAAAAATTGTTATAAAGTTTTTCAAATTTAATTTTTCTTGGAACTGTGGTTGGGCATTCACATGATTTATTGTATATAAACATGTTTTGCTAGTAGTCTAGGATTTTTTGAAAGGTTTAATAGTAGCATAGACACTTAATCTAGATAAATAATAGTTTTTTTTTAATAAATAGAGAATTTTATTGAGTAAATTTACTTGCTATTCTATATATTCGATTCAATTTATCTGTTTTATTTAAATAAATATTGAATTTTATTAAGTAAATTTACTTGCTATTCTATTCAATTTATTTAATTTATCTGTTCTATTTACAGTAAATTATTAATCTATTTTTATTAATAAATTTTCAAGTTTCAAAATTCTAAATTTATTACTAGACTCATACTTATTCAATCAACTTAGTGCAAGGAATAGTATTATTTATTAATTGGGTCTTTACTATTCTTATAAATGCATATTTTATTTTCAAAGACTATAGCAAAAGATCAAAAACTTAAGAGTTTGCTAATCATTTCTAAATATGAATTCTGTGTCAGATTTTGTCAGATACACAATTCTATCTGTATATATTTGTGTAATACTTCTTGCATATTGTTATACAATCCATTTTATAGATTAACAATAGTTAATAGTAATAGTATATAAAATTCAAACTGTACTAACTTTTGAACTAGCAAACTCATATAAATAAAATTTAAGTGAATTTACATATAAGGGTCTGAAAAATGAAAATAATTAAAAAAAGAGCTCAAAATGCCAAAATAATTTGATTAAATTAAATACAATATATATTAATTTATAATATTTATTTGATTATAATGCTATATATACTAAATTAATATTTTGTGAAGATTACTATAAATTAATTGAAGATATTTAGAACCAAAAAAGCTCATTTTTATTCATAGAGAAAGTTAAATTACTTTTAAAAATTGGCAAAAGTGGTTATAATTTTTATATAAAAGTTGCTAAAAGAATAAATACAATACTAATTTAAAAGTAATACATTTAAATATTAAAAGACAATTACATTTATATAATTTTGTATATAATATTATGTGTAATACTACATGCATATCTCAGAAATATGATGCTTATTATAAAATTTATTTCATATCTGGAATTTTTATATTTCTTGCCAAGATTTATCAATTGACAAGATCAGTTTTTTTTATAAATTTTGTACTGTACAAATATATATGCCAATTATGATATTTTAGGCAGACTTTTATAAATTGAAACTTATTAATAAAGTAGCCCAAACCAATAATCACTTATACATTGTAAGAATTTTTTTTTTTTTTTTTTTTTTAAGATGAAATCACTTTTCTAGATACTTTTTATTATGTTAACTGTATATATTACATCTATTACAGATATGTGATATAACTAACTTTTATATATGTCAAGACTAAGGCTATGGTCAACTATCTATATCTGGGAATCTTATGCTATAATTCAAAGTATCTCTAGTATCACAATTTACTTTCGACCTAATACCAGCTAGCAAGGTAAGTGATCTACCAGTCTAGGTTGTTTGTGTCCTATACACAACAACCTTTTCGCAGTTATCGAAGTTTTCACTTGCAATTTGTTGTTATACTTTAAGTCCATCAATGATATCTTGGGTTCCTACCTTCACGGTGTAGGACTCTAATAAACAGTTTCTTGACACATAACCCCATTGATCGTTTTTTGCTCTTATCTGGTTTACAACAACCCCAGTACCCATATTTGAACCATCTTCTTATCCAGATTTTTTATCGATCTCTCCCTTACTTCTAGCTGGCAACCCAGAAGGGTTGGTCTGCTCAGGCTTTAGATATCTGAAGGACACTCTCCTCTTGGTTCATACTTTCAGAGCATATATCCTTTTTTTCTAATGCAACAACTTGGCAGTTCAGCTAGTGTGTTCTCTGCTATAGGACCTGGTTACTTGGTTCTCCAATCTCAGACCCTGGTTCAAATTCAGCCCTTTTGTAATACTATCATAAAAATTTTTTTTTTTTTTATTTGCAAATTGCTAATTATATAGCAAACTTTATTAGAAGTTAAGATATTACAATTGTATTATAAATTACATTCATATACTACTGTAAATTCTCTCTAGCTCAAATCTATATATTAATTTCATACTCCACTCAAGCTGACAAATGCCCACTACAATCCTATTAAACAAGCCTTATGCACAATTATCTGCTATATTAGTATCATGTCTAACGGAAAGGTGTAGTGGAAGCCCTCTAATTCCTTCAATGTCCTATATATTTTTAGATTAGGTTTTTGGAGATATTATGTCTTTAAACCGAAGTTAGTTACCTCTATCTATTTCCTGCCCTTATTTGGTTTACAACAACCCCAGTACCCATATTTGAACTGTCTCCTTACCTGGGTTCTTTATCAGTCTCTCTCTTACTTCTAGCCGGCAACTTGGAAAAGTTAGTTTGTCCAGGCTTTAGGTACTTGAAGAATGCCCTCTCTTTGGTTTATACTTTCAAAGCATATATTCTTTTTTTCCAGTGTGACAACCCGGTGGTTCAGCTAGTGTGTTCTTTGCCAGTGGACCTGGTCACTCAGTTCTCTGATCTTGAACCCTGGTTCGAATTCAGCCCTTCTGTAGTACCATCAAAGATCACTGCTACCTCCAAATTCAGAACTTGCTAAATGGGTTTTTAGTTATAATGGTCCTTTGGATTTATTGTGTCAAAGCTTCTATTATGAGATAGTATGACCGAAGTTACAGATTTTGTTCTAGATCCAACTAATAAGCATAGCCGTTAACTGAAACACAAGCCTATTTTTTAAATATCGTCATCTGTGGGATTTGAACTTCAGACTTGCCACTTGGAGAGAGTGATGACTAGACCACTATACTAAGTTGCCACATCTTCTATTGTAAGAATTTAAATTGTTTTTAAAACTTATTGCTCTTTTCGATTTAGTTAGGTTTAATTACAGCTATTTTTATAAATTCTGGAACATCTGGTAAAAAATTAATTAAATGATTGTTTGGCTAGTTTAATAAATTTTTAATTTAGTGGTGATAAACTTTTAATCTAGGCATGATTTACAAATATTTTTACAGCTGTTTTTATAAATTCTGAAACACCTAAAAATTTTCTTATTTTCTGAAATCTTTTTAGCTTTATTCTAAAGATTATTAGAATTACATCATTGTCTTCAGAACTTTATTCTGAAGATAGTGATGTATTTTCCAAAGAGTTAGATAATCCATAGAATAAAACTGAAGAAATTTCAGAAAATAAGAAAATTTTTAGGTGTTTCAGAATTTATAAAAACAGCTATAATAGATTTAGTAAACTTTGCCAACAATTACTTCACCAACACCAATTTCGCCAATAGCCATTTTGCCATTATAGATAGAAGTTCGTCTAATTGGCTAATAAATTCAATTTAATTTTACATTATTTATACAGTTTAAAGCACTTTTTAGAAAAAATAAAACTACAAAGAATAAACAAAAAAAAAACATATAAAAAGTTTTATTAGAGTTATAGAGCTCTACCATTAAAAATAAACTCAATTAATTTTGGTTTTAGATAGTAATAACCTATCTTTAAGAAGTTGCTATTTTGCTAACTTCTCTAAAACCAAAATTACTTGAGTTTATTTTTAATGCGGAGTCCTAAAACTCTAATAAAACTTTTTATATATTTCTTTTTTATTTATTCTTTATAGTTTTATTTTTTCTAAAAAGTGCTTTAAACTATATAAATAATGTAAAATTAAATTGAATTTATTAGCCAATCAGATGAACTTCTGTCTATGAATTTTGCTACTTATCTAAATCCATTTTTTGGACATTTAAACTATTTCTTGTAGTTTAGTAAATAGAAGCTTATCTAGTTTACCTTTTTTTACTAATAGTTGATAATCATGCTCTCTATAAGTGGTTTATAAATATAGAAAAAATAAATTTTAGAGAGATAATAGTTGGATCTCAAGCTTATCTTTAAAGGTTATAACTGCACCTAAGAAGACTAATATATTATAAAAAATAGTTACAGTAGATAGCATATTTTTGCAGAATATATGACTACTTTTGCCAAAATACTAGGCTATCAAATGATAATTATGAGCATGTTTGAATTTCATAATATATATAGTTAATTGCTCGACTAAGTATACCTATACAAATAGCTCTGGCAATTGTCTTATCAACACAAAAGCAATCCAGTACAGTAGTGTAAGAAAGAAAAAAATTAAAATTTTATAACAAGAAACAAAAAAAGAAAACTTATATAAGGGTAATTCAAACTATTGCAATAATATTGTATTTATTTTAAGTTAAATAGAGATACTTTTTTTTTTACTATATATGAGTGCCACCAAGAAGAAACCTGTTATAGGATTTTTCAGTTAGCTATCTATAGAAAATTTATCATTATAAAAGATTTTCTATAGATAGCTAACTGAATAATTAAAAGTCTAATAACAAGTTTTCTTTTGGCAGCATTTATATCTAATTACTGTACATATACATTTTTAGAACAAAGCTATACAATATAGCATTATTTTCAAGACTTTGATAAGAAATTATAATTTTATTATATAATACAAATATTATTTTTTTAAAATATCTTTGCTCAAAACAATTACTATATTTGTATAATGATAATTGCGATACAAACTAACTACATATTGTGATTACTAGAATAGCAAATAAGTTTTGTAAAAAAATTATTTACAGTAACTCACAATAAAAATCACGACAATTTTAATACAAACTGCTCAATCTTAACTGCATATTATTGGTAACTGGTAAGTAAATTCTGTAACAGAATTTTGTTACACTTATTATATTTTGTTTGGTCTTTTTTTTCCAATTGGGAATGCTTTGAGTATATAAAGTGGTAATATAAATAGTAGAAAATATTAAGAAAATAGTAATTTTTGTGAAGGTTCTAGTTCAATGATTAACTTTTTTTGTTAGATTTTTTTAAACAAATTAGAAAAAAAATTTTTTCTGTTTTTTAATACTCTATTTCTAAATAGATTTAGATTTAGATTTAAGATTTAAATTTAAACATAAATTTAAATTAAAAATTTTAATCATTACAAAATACTGCCCACCTACTCTCTATACGAACATATATTTTTTAAATATTAAAAAAAAAATACTATGCTAAAAAATCAAATACTAAAAAATACCAAAATCAGATATTAAAAAAGGCAAATATTATGAAATTTGAAATGGGCTAAAAAATTTTAATACTAATCTGACTAGATGATTTAGCTAATGATTTCATAAAAATTTTTTTTTAATATTTGATTTTTTTAAATATAAAAAATATATAAAAATTTTATCTGTTATATAATACCACCTATTTAAACTTCTATTCTTTTATTTCTTAATTAATAATTAAACTAAAAATACTAAAATCAGATACTAAAAAAGGAAAATATTACAAAATTTGAAATGTACTAAAAAATTCTGATACTATAATTAACCTGACTCAATGATTTTATATAAATATCAGTTTTTGCACAAGAATTTTTTATGAAATTAAAGTACTACAGTAAAGATAAAAATTTTTTAAAATTAAAAAAAATAAAAATTGGTATTCATCAAAACTTATATTAGTAATAATTACACAGAATTTTTTAATCATTTCAAATTTTGTAATATTTTAGGCTTTTTTAATATTCAATTTAAAATATTTTAATATTAGCACATGATTTTTTAGCAATCAAATAAATGTAAATATTTTATAAAATATTACAAAATTCACTATGTATTAAAAAAATTTATAATGCAATTTTTACTAAATTAAATTATAATAATTTTATAAAAGCTAATCTTTGTTCTCTCTTTTATAATTATAAAAAGAAAAAAACTGATTATGATTAATTTTGTACATTAAATAATTATAATAAAAAGATATTTTGTTCTATACAAATTAATCTATACCAAATAACTCTTGTGATACAAATATTAGCAAATTTAATAGGGCGTAATATTGCACAATAATTTACGAAGCGTAAGAAAACCGTAATATTATGTAAAAACTTTCGCAATATTGCGAAATATACAATTATGAAATATTACATAAGATTATTACGCAATATTACACAAGAAATTACACAATTTTATGTAAATATTTGAAATAATTCTAAACAGATCGAGATAAATAACTATTAACTATGAAAGCAAAATAATTCGAAATAGTTCGAATCATATTAAAAATGTTTAAAAATTACATTAAATTAAAAATAAAGAGCTATTATTATTAAAAGTCAATATTAAAGAATGAAACAAATTAAGATAAATTACTATGAACTATGAGATCAAAAATAATTCAAAATA
>CAJVPY010003301.1:0-14348 GCA_910591965.1 Dentiscutata erythropus | reverse complement strand
GCCCACCCGTTTGAACTAATAAAGTGCCAGGGGTCTAAGTGGTCACCTCAATATTAAAAAAAAAAAAAAAAAAAAAATTGAAGTTTTGTGCAGATTTTTATTTGATTTATTACAAATCTATATAGAACTATAAAAAAAAAAGTTTCTTGATAATAAAATTCAAATAAAAAATTTTTATCAAATTTGGTCAGATAATTGTTAAAATACTTTTGCTTAAAGTTTAGAAAAATCAAAGTATCTATTAAATAAAATATACAAAATTTTTTAAAAATTTTAAGTAAAAATATTTTGATAACTACTTAACTAAATTTGATGTATTTTTTTTATTTAAATTTTATAAATCTATAGAATTAAAATAAAAAAATTTATTGAATTAGGCAGGTGGTTGTTGAGATATCTTAGCTCAAGTTTTAGAAAAAAAACAGAACACTTATCTAAATAAAGCTATGACAAATTTTTTTTTAAACTTTGAGCAAAAATATCTTGATATCTGTCTAATTAAATTCAATAATTTTTTATTTAAGTTTTATAGATATTTAGAAATCAAATAAAAAAAAATTGTTATTAAATTTGGTTAGATGTATAAATGCTGGTGAAATTAGATCAGAGTGGTAAAATGATTTCACCATTTCACCATTCACTACTTGGTAATAATATAACTGGTGTAACTAGTGAATTGGTGTAATTGGTGAAATTGATGAATTGGTGAGATGGTGAATTGGTAAAATGGTGAAACGGTGAATTGGTGAGATGGTGGAATGGTGAAATTATGAAATCGTGAAAGTGGCAGAATCTGGAATTATTCCAACCTTCATTTTTGTTAAAGTTTTTATATTTTATGTTTTTACAGATACACTTAGAGGTCAGAACTGTTAACTGTTTATCCACATATTTGTACAGCATAATACATATCTGGATACTATATGCCTTATGAATATAACCTTTATCCAAAATATTTAAAAAAGATCCACGAGTATCTGCAAATAACTAATTAAAAAGTGAACTATTTTCGCCATAAGAATTTATGAACTCTGCATATTTACCACAATGGTAATATGCAGATTTATCTACATGTTATAGTACATATCTAGTTGAAATAAATGAAACCAAAAGTATTAATTCACCAAGTTATCATTTCACCAATTCACCAATTTACCATTTCACCAATTCACCATTTCACCAATTACACTAATTCACCAATTCACCAAAATTTTATTTTGGTATAATTCTGGTGAAACTATTTCACCATTTCATCTGGTTAAATTAACCCATTTCACCAGCATCTATAGTTAGATGGCTATCAAAATATTTTTGGTCACAGTTTTAGAAAAAATTAGAATATTTATCTAAATAGAAGCTATAATATTTTTTTAAAAATTTTGACTCAACAACCACCTGACTAAATTTGATGAATTTTTTTAAATTATATTTTATAGATCTATAAAATTCAAATAAAAACTTTTTTATTGAATTTGGTCAGGTAGTTGTTGAGATAACTTTGCTTAAAGATTTAAAAAAAATCAAACCATCTATTTGAATAAAAGCTGTACCAAATTTTTTTAAAAACTTTAAGCAATGATATTTTGACAACCACCTAACTAAATTTAATTAATTTATATAGAATTAATTTACTTATAGCCATAGGCTACATGTAGCCATACTATTTTTTATAGAAAAATTATATAGCCTATTAACATTAGGGTTAGGTTTAGAGTTAAGTTAGGTTAGAGTTAGGGTTAGAGTTAGAGTTTTTTTTAGAGTAAAATTGTAAGAGGAGCATTTTTGCTTAGTTACACAACAGAGTTACTTTAGTAAAATTTTGAGTTATTGTAGAATTATTAAAAATGGCTACAGAAAGCTACAGCTACATATAAATTCTCCCATTTATATATATTTATAAATTTAAATAAAAAAATCAGAATTTAGTTTTCTAAAATTTTGAGCAATAATATTTTAACAACTATTTGATCAATTTTTTTATTTATTTAAAATCTATAGATTTATAGAATTCAAATAAAAAAATTCATCAAATTTAGTCAAGTGGTTGTCAAGATATTTTTGCTCAAAGTTAAAAAAAAAATTTAGTACAGCTTCTACTAAAATAGGTGTTTAGTTTTTTTTAAACTTTAAGCAAAATGTCTTAATAGCTATCTAATCAAATTTGATAAAAATTTTTTTTATTTAATTCTAAAGATTTTTAGAATTTAAAATTAAAAAAAATTGCATAGATATATTAGTATATGCAGACAACACACATGGGTGACTTATAATCAAAAAAGTATGCATAAAACAATTAATATATCAAACAAATTCTACAAACTAAATAATATTGAAATAAATCCAAACAAGACTAAATTGGTAATAGTGAATCCAGGAACTAAAAGAATTAAGGATAATCTGTTTTTGTAAGCCAGAAACCTAAGAACAAAAATTCTGGCTAAGAGTTTGAAGAAATTGATATATTTTTTAGAGATTTGGGTTTCAGTCAAGAATCAGCAAAGGTCAAATATATGCAAAACAAAAAAAAAATAAACAAGATAACAGGCTTACTCAAATATAAAAAAATATCACCCAGTCAAATAGTATATATAAACAATGTAGTTCTCATACCTATGCTTAAATAAAGATAGACTCATACTCCTATGTCTAACTAAAGCTCAATATAATAAAATACATCAACTTATAGTTTGTCTTACAAAGTAAAAAATATTAATACTATCCACAGTAGCAAATGTAATAGCAAAATATCTAGAAATAGTAAATTTCAAATACTTGTAGAATAGATATATAGAGCATCATCTTTTAGAGTTATTAGTAAGATTAAACATAGTTGAACTTCTAAAAAAATCGACAGTAATAAAGTTAAAACAAGAACGTTAAAGGTAGGTTCAACCAAATATATCTTAACAGATTATGAATATTTGGAAGTAGAAAACTAAATTTAAGAAACTTGGGTATACAAATCTTGCAACAAGCAAAATCTTTAGGTTTTCTAATAGAGAAAAATAATATTATGAGAAACTAGAATCAAAATTCGTTTTAAGCAATAAACAATCTCAAAATTGCAAAAATTTTAAAAAAAGAGCAGCTTTTATACAAAAAATTAAATGCAAGTAGAATAGAAATATAGTTAATATCATAGCTTCTAACAGAAGATAGAGATATATTATATATATAAACCAAATAAAACTAGAATACAATTTGGATCTAAGAGAAAAAAAAGCAAAATAGTTTGACAAATTAGAAAAAAAATAATTAAAGGCCCAATAACAAGAGAAGTCAAATCAATATATAAACTTGAGACAAAGAACCCAAACACATCCAATATAGTGCTAGAGAAAGTTAAAGAAAATAGAAAAATAAAAGAATAAGTTTTGAAAAAGAATAAAGAAAAGATCATATATATATTAAAATTGGGAAAATCAAAAAAAAAGAAAAAAATATGCAAAGATAAAAAATTTTATAGAAACCAAAAAGCCACAACAAGGAGTTGGGCTAAAAGTATTAAGTGAATAAAAGCTAGAGACTTATTTTAGTAAAATGTAGAAAACTAAGAAATATATCAAACTTGGTAGAAAAAACAAAATTTGGCTTACAAATGATTTTAGCATATACTCTCTAGAAAATGAAGTTAAAAAAGTACAGAGAGAATAAAAGTAACTATGCACAAGGTACAAGAAGTTAAGAAAAGAGAATTTTTTGTTGTAGATTGTGTATATAGAAAATATGTTTGATAAATAAAATAGTTGAAAATAATTTACTTAGACATGGTTTAATAGAGATTTTAGATCAAAACAAAATATTAAATAGTCTAGTTTTTTATTCAGATAGCTCACTTGGATTCTCAAAGAGCAAAGCAAAAATGAAAATAAATTTGGATTAGTAGAAGTCAAGAAGAAGGATATATTTTACACCAAGTAGTATACAGAACTAAAAAGTAGTTTTTATTAACAAGAGCTGAGCTAGTAGCAATTCTGGTGGTGCTTCTAGTAACATCTAAAGAAAAAGAAGTTGAGATAAGAATAGATAGTAATGCAGCTATATTTGCAATTAAAAAAGAGCTTAAAGCAAATAAAGTAAGACAATAGCTTAAAATTAAAAATAGTAGTCTAATCATAACAATAGTGGAAATGGTTAAAACAAAGTAACTAGCTCTCTACTTTACAAAAATTAAGGATCATTTAGAAGATATTTTTAATGACTTAGCAGATCTTAAAGCTAAGAAAGATACATCTTCCACATAGCACCTAACTCCTACAAAATATAGGAAAATTCAAGCTAAGGTACAAGTAGAAAAATGAAGTTATAGAAAAGCCAATACACTCTCTTGTTAAAATAGTGGGTAAAGTTATAAATAGAGTAAAATAAACTTTTGTATATAATAGTCAAAACACAATACACCAAGAAAAAAAAACTCTACAGTACTAGTCAATCTTCTACAAACTATTAGGAAGTAGAACCAAGCAGCAAAACTACACATACAAATTAAATTTAATACAGCTTTTTGAATTAAAGTATATAAATAATATTTTATCAGTTTTAGAGAAGCTTAATAAAAAAAAACCAGACATATACAGAACTGATAAATGTATCATATACAAGAAAAAAATAAAAAATATAAAACATTTAGTAAGCTGTGAAGTATCTTTGAATTTAGTATGAGATATAAAAAAACAAGAAGTCAAGCTGACTCTAAAAAAAATAGAAGGGTTCCAAGACTTGTATAAAAAGAAAAAAGAGATCTTAGTTATAATGAAAAAAGAAAGCATAGATAAAAAGCTCTGTAAAAGAGAGAGATGGATAAGAGATCTAATCACAAAAGAAGACTTTGATGAAATTTAGCTAAGCTTCAACTTCAACAAATAAATAAGAGACTTCATAGTAAGGCTTTGGAAAAGATAGATAAAAAAAATTTATAAAGAGATATAGATCACAAAATGTAAACTAGTACAAGAGTAGGAGAAAGAGGTATAATGTAAAAAGAAAAAAGAGAATTTAGTACAGATACCAAGAGAAAAAAAAAAAAAAAAAACAAAAAGAAAAGAAAAAAGAGAGAAAGTAAAAAGAAGGATCTAGTAATGAGCTCCATAAAAAAAATAAATAAATAAATAAAACTAAAACAAAATAAAAAGCAGTTTTAGAATTAACCAAAAATAAAGTTTTGAGTTAGATAAAAGATGAGCAATGGGCAGAATAGTGAAAAATTTAATTAGTAATCTTGACAAACTATAAAAACCATCCAAGAAGATACTAATAAACCTATTTGCAAAGTAAATTAGTATAAAGATAAATCTTACTATAGCAGGTTGCATATAGAAATTCTCTAAACAACTGTGTGAGCCAATACTTGTAACTTAGATATCAGGAAGAATAGCTCTCTGAAAATTTAATATTTCAAAGTATAATATTATTAAATCTAATAAAGTAGTGATAAGACTGCAAAAATTTTAAAAAAATTCATTAAATTTAGTTATATTAAGATATCTTTGTTCAAAATTTTTTAAAAAAATTTAGCACAACTTCTATTTAATTGATATTTTAATTTTTTATAAAGCTTTGAGCAAAAATATTTCAACAACTATTAGACCAAATTTAATAAAAATTTTTTTATTTGAATCTATAAATCTACAGAATTTAAATTAAATAAAAAATTCTCAAATTTAGTGCAGCTTTTATTTTAACAGAGAAATTTGTGCTGCACAGATTTTACTAACTGGCAGCATAGATTTCACTTTATTGTATTATAATTATCTGTACTATATATACTGTATATATATATAGTTATGTATATTTATAGTACTATATAACATATAAATTATAAAATCAGTATTATTTTTTTATAGTAAAATCCAATTAAAATCAGTTGAATATAAGAAAATAAAACTATATTTAATCTCTAACTTGCCTTAGTATAATACAACTATGTTAGAATTGATTTTTTGATATTAGTTAACTAATTAAAAACTAATATCAAATATTATATAAAAAAAATCAAAATAAATATTCACTTATGAAATATAGACTAGTAAATTGCCTTTTTAGTTCTATATTATATTATAGCTCTCAATTAGAACACTAACCTAAACTCTAATTTAAACTCTAAATACAAATTAAACTGCTATATTAAAATATTATTATATAGTATAACCCTGGGTAATTCAATTTCTAGAATTTATTTTTTTTAGTTCTGGATAGTCTCATATATATAAGCTGCAGTTGTTTCTATCTTTGGGTTTTTTGACAATTAATTAAATTTATTATATTTATCACTCTTATTGTATTTATTACATTTTTTAAAGATAATGCATTAATAGTATATAAAGAATTTCAGTACTATTTCAGTGATTTAATAAATTTCTAGTTATAAGTGATTAAAGAGTTTGAATTATTATAAAACACACCTATGGTGTTTTTACACCTATGTATAATTTCTTTTAATAAAATTTAGGGTTAGGGTTAGTAAATTAAGAATTATTTTTTTTATATAATATATTATAGAGCTATAAGGGCCAGATAGGGCCCAATCTCAGTTCTTATAAGGTTTTTGGGGGTCCTGAACATTTTTACTTAGAGGACCTGATCCCGTTTACTTAGTACGTTTTTGAGAAACAGGACCTATGGTATAAAAACACCATAGGTACGTTTTAGTAAAATCCAAAGAGTTTTATTAAATTAATTTCTCAAATTATGTTTATTTTGCTATATATAAATATATCTATAAATAAAGAGCATTTTCACCCAGTTGGAAAAATATCATTCAAAGAAACAATAAATGTTCATTATTATTTATTTGCTCAAAAATACAGTTATTCATTAATTCCCTAACCCAATCCTAATTTTAAGGTGAATCTTTGTTGATTGTTTCTTTGATAAACCTATACCATTACACTACCTGATTTTACCTTCCTTTTGGTAAATTCTGTATCTTAGTTGAACTAACTTGCCCATCGTTGGTTGATTCTTTAGTCGTATCCCTATGGGTTGTTGATACTTGATTTCCTTGAGTGTTGGCTCCGGGTGAATAGTTATTGATTCAATGTTGCTGGTCACGTGAGATTATTCGAAGGATGACTGAAGCCTTAGAACTATTCCACTCACCAAATCTAAACATCTCTTTTGCTACGTTGTCTTGTTATTGTGTTTGGTTTTAGTTAGTTTTAGGTTGGATTTAGTTGTCATCGTAGTCCCTCCCCTCATTTCCGGCCTAACAGCAGCTATAGTAATAATCATTTTAAAGTAATATAGTATTTAAAGAAGTCATACAAGAATTAACAGCTCTAAAAATCTTTAATAGGCTGAAATTGGTCTACAAAACTCTTCGTCATATGATGTTAGGTTTTCACATGATATTCTTTCAATCGAACATTATCAATCAATATAATGATTAATTTCTTGTATCGATTTAAAATTCTCTCAAGCACATAATTAATAGGTCGAAGCTCAATTTCTAATTTGTGGAAAATAGTTTAACCAGTAAGTGGGTTCATTATCTCGATGAAAAAAAAGGTCGAAACCATCTTAGACTTGTTCTGATTAACTAAAATTTATCATCCGCATTTTGTAATATGAATCTTTAGCAAAATTACAGTAAGGATTGCTTCAATTAATCGTAGCACTCTATGCACAATCTCAGTGGCTAGCTAATCACATTGAGAGCACCCTTAGTCTCTAAGTTTAGCGATTATTTATTGGTTTAATTGATCTAAGTATTTAATATGAGCTGTTTATCTCTCATTTAGCTTCTTATCCGCATTAGTCTTATGTATAATTATCATCTACCAAGAACATTTCTAATTATACAGATTGGTATGACCAGGCCCGTACGCAGGGTTGGCAATGGACTATGCCCATTGAAAATAAGTTTGTCAATGGATCTCAATGGACCAATATCATAATCCATTGGCCCATTAGCATAAGTCAGAATAAAGCCAACACAAAAAATCTCGAATATCACGCGGTATAGTATTCTAAACTCCTTTATAAAAGCTATATAATTATTTTACTTGTCCATTGGTCCATTGGAATAGTGACCATCCAATGAAACCAATAGAACTGGTCAATGGACTTGGGGATCCATTCATACCAATGGACATATGTGCCCTGTACGGTATGGGGTGTGAAATACCCCTATTTTTAATATCTATTCCGGCGTTATGTATTATTAGAGTTAGCATTAGACAATTAGTATAAAATGTTTTTTAAAGAGGTATGCTGAGTTTAGTTATATTCCCGATATTTAATTATTTTAATTCAAAACTATTTACAGTATAACCTGTCAGAACCGATCCTGTAAAAACTGATAACCTGTCAAAATCGATGAAAAATTGATCCACCCTGTCTGTTTCTAATAATGTAATTTTAACTTCTTAAACCTGATAACCTTTTAAAGCTGGTAAAAAATTTGTCTATTATGCATATCGGTTTTGACAACATTTTCTAAATTAAGCTTATATTCACCCGTTCCTAGTTTGGCGCGAAAATGTCGCGCAGCTACTTATTCAAAGAACAGTTGACTCAGTGATCAACGATCACACATCACGACGTTATTTGTTTTGACAAAATTAAACAAACTGGTCTAAACTATATCACTAACCTAGCCCTAACGTGGGCCCGGTGGTTGTCATGTAACATTGTGATGATCACTGAGTTAATTAATAATATTAAACTCGAAGGTCTCATCCTGATGATAAACAGTGTAGACTTGTAGAATGCGCCATTAATTGTATATAAGAACGTAAAATTTTTCCAATTTAAACTCTTAAATCGTGAAAAAAATGAAGTGTCTTCAATTCCAAAATTTCCTTGTATTAATAGTTTTATTTATTTCTACATTCACTACACACTTGTCCGCCATTCCGACAGAAAAGAGAGAAGCAAAATTGGCTTCTTCGTATGATTTCAATTATTTTTTAATTTCTAGTGAATTATATATATATATATATATATATATTTGCAACTAATTTCTGCTTTATAAAAAATTTTTGCTAAAAGGCTCTTACAAGAAAGAAAACCCTGTGGTCCCGTAAGTGTCAATTATTATTGTTATCAAATATATGATAGATTGATAGAAAATTTAATTCTATTCCTTTTCTTGTTCTTTTAGAATGAGACTAAGTGTGGAAAAAGATGTTGTGAACCTGGTACTTACTGCTTCGATGGGAGTAATTGCTCTCACTAGTATGCAGGTAAATACATTTATTTTAAAATCTATACAGTTATTATTGAATCAATTTCGAATGTTATTATAATTTATACAATATTTTTACAGTTAGCCTTATAACACTATTTAGGTCTTAATATTCAGCTATGCGAATAATTCACAGTAAAGCTTATACTAATTTAAGTACAAAGCAAATTTAGAAGAGACTAAAGCGACCTTAAGCTAATTGCTCATAGAATAGAAAAATTTTTTACAACAAAAATATTCAATTTTTCTATCTATATTATATAAATTGATAAAGTAGATATTTTGACCTGTTATAAATTTATCAATAAAAATGTAGCAAAATATATAAAAAATATACATTTTTTAAAATGTGATTAATTCTGAATGCTACAAATGCTACAACCTACAATGTCGTAAAATATGTTAGAATATCATATTATAGTTATAGCACCAAAAAAATTGGTGGTCCGGTGACTATAACAGATCATTGACTGAAATTATTTTCGTATCCATGAAGTTCGTACCCAAAATATTTATACTCGAAACGTAACAATCCAAATAAAATTTTAGATAATCTTTTATTTCGGGCAGACGGGTGGGTCAACTCGCGGGTCGCACTTAAACACGTGGATCGAGGGGTTTCTGAATGTGGACAGTCAGCGAACATAAAATACGAGCAAAGTCATGGGAGTTTTTTTTTTAAAAAGTATATTTTTACGATATTTTTTAGATCCACACAGGTTGTGATTTTTTTTAGTTGATCCAATTTACACCCGGGTGCAGATTTTTTATACGGGGTCGGAACACTAATAAATTAAAAAAAGAAGTTGGCTCGCAAATGAACCTGAAATGTATAGAATAATTAGGTCGACTACGTATCTGCTTCCCCTGAGTCGACACTTTATATGAGTGCGCGTTATTTTGGGACGCGCATGGGCGTTTTTGGATCATTTATACCATTTTCAGAAGGTATGATTTTTAAATAACGATCATGCCCGTTGATAGCTAAAATTACGTCATAATACCTGTAGCACAACTCTATGAAAAAGGCCATCTTTTTCATCGTGATGATGATCGACTGAACTTTTTTTTTACCTAATTAAAAATTGATCTTCGAACTTATTAACGTTAATCCTTAAATATCTTAAGTACCGGTATATATATAGTTATATAGGTGATTACCAATTGATTTTTAATATATATGTAATTATAAAACGTAATGTGTATTTCCCTAGCATCCCCAACCTAAAAAATTTCGTAATTGGGCCGAATTAAAATTTAAGATCAGGTGTAACATAAAATTAAACTAAAAATATCCAAACCCTAACTCTAACCTAACCCTACTAACCCTAACTCTGGTAGCGAAATTTTTTAGGGTGGTCATAGCCAGCACTACCGATATTATTAAACAGCTCTATGCTGCTGCAACAAAATTGGACCGGTAGATTCTCGATTTTCATTGGCTAGGAGCGACGATCAAAAATTAGGCCGAATTAAATCGTAGCCGCCTATTAAGTGAAAATTGTTCCTGGGCCAATTTTACCATAATGCGGGCTTATTTTTTGAGAATTTCTATTTTTGTAATGAAAAATTAAAAAGTTAATTCCGGCCGGAAATTAGTAAACAATTACGTAATGTGGGCCAATATTTTGAAAATCCTCGTTGCCAATCACTTTACTTACTTTTGCAGGTATTAAAAGCTAATTTTCCAAATTCTGTACAATGTTGATCATCAATACAAATAAGACCAATAAAAAATAACTACGGATTTTCTGCAAATTCGATAATTTCGGTGAATTCAGCAAATTCGGCAAATTCACCGCAATTGCAGAATTCTGGACACCCTAGATGATATAGCCCGTGCAACGATTTACTTCGTCTTAACTATTCCAAAAAGATACTTTATGAGATCATAATGTTTCACGTTCTTAATCGATCATGAATTTTCCTATCTATTTTTGGCATGGATCGCAATATAAATATGATATGTTTCGTTTGAATTTCCTTTTTAAAACCCCCAAAAAAATGCTTTCAATATTACCTACTACTTTGATTCTTCTAGAAACCTTTATCTTTGGTTTCGTGACCTACGTACTGTATTACTATTATAAATATTTTACTCGTCCATGTCCGCTTCCAGGACCATTTCCTTTACCACTTATTGGTATATACGTACCTTTATTTGTTCTTGTGTAACTAAATGATTTATTAATCTTGCTCTTAACGTTAAAATTGAATAGGAAATCTTCATCAATACTCTGGTGATGATTCGGCTTCAGCGAAAAAACTTCAATCAATTTATGGTGATATGTGGGAAACCTATAAAGGTCCTATAAGAACTGTTTGGCTAGCTAGAAATGATTTATTTGAAAAAATCTTCAGTCCTTCTACCAATAATGCTTTCCTTATTCGTGCATTATCAAATTCTGGTCTTGAAGAATTTAATACTACTAAAATTGGCATGACTTTTAATAATGATTTAAAGGAGTGGTCTTATAATCGTAAATTTATGAGTAAGGCTATTATGTCCCCAAATTTCATTAAACAAGTCGTTGAAGGAACTCAAGATATTTTTGAAGTGATGGAAAAATGTTGGCAAAGTCTTTGGGAAAATCTTGGAAATGATCAAATTTTTGATATACACAATTGGATACTACTTGCTACTTCTGAATCTATTATTCTTTTAACCACCCACAAGAGAGCTTATTCTATAATCGATTATTATAACAATTTATTACCTACTAAAAAATTTGATACTCCTATTGGTGCATTAGAAGAATCTGAAAATTATATTGCAAGCATAAGAACTTATATTAGAGCTATGGAATTTTTTTTTACTACTCCAAAAATTATTCGTATTCTTCCTGGAGTTCGACGATATGCTCAAAATTTGATTAAGAATAGAGACTTATTGTACGAGTATTTAAAAAAAATAATCCATGAACGCAGAAAAGAAATCGAGAAAATTCTTGATAAAAATTCTCTAACAGCAGATTTATTAACTTCATTCTTGACTACCAATACTTCTCTCGATGTTTCAAATGTTTCTGATGAAACACATGTTGAACCCATGTCTGATGAACAAATTTGTGGAAATCTTATTGAAGTTTTTGCCGCTGGAACCGATTCAGTATGTTAATATATTACTTATAAATTTACATTTAAATCTTTTATATCATAAAAATTTAAAAGTTTAAATAAATTTCCATTTTTATTAGGTCGCCAATAGTATTACTTTTATTATCTATTACTTGGCACATTACCCTAAAGTTAAAGAACGTGTGGTTAAAGAATTAGAAACTGTCTTTGGACGTGATCCAAACTATCGTTTCACAGTAGATGACTTGTCTAAATTAAAATATTGTGAAGCTGTTATCAAAGAAGGTTAGTTACTTATAAGATATTGGGCGTACGATGAAAAATTCCATGTTATTTTCGTATGTCCAATATTGATGTTATTGTTCATATTATATTAGCATGTGAATTTTTTGTCGTGACATTTTGCATAAATGATGATGTCATTTTATGACTAAAATTTCAAGGCAAAAAATTTTTACATGATAATATCACATGAACATATCTCATGAAAATTACTAAATATTGATATTATAATTATTGCGATAAAGCATCATTAAACTTAACCATGTCCATGGACTAATATTATTTTTTACAGTTTCAAGGATTTTCCCTTCGGCTCCAACAACTTTCCGTACATCAACTAAACCTGTCGAAATAGGTGGTTACATTTTTCCTGAAAATTTACAGTTCTTCATTTACATAGAGGGTGCCAACAATCACCCTCAACATTGGACTGATCCAGACACCTTCAATCCAGACCGGTTTCTTGATGATTCAAATAAAGTGATTAATACGTTCGGTGGTGGATTACGTATGTGTCCAGGTCGAAATTTATCTATAATAGAAATTTTAAGTTTTATAGTCATGCTATACCGAAAGTATGATATTGAGTTGGTTGATATGAATGCGCCAATTAAGTATAATTTTAATATTATCAGGCAATGCGTAAAAATGGAAGCCAGAATCATTCCTAGAAAGTTTGAGTAAATTGTTCCTTATAATACTACTATATGGTCAATAATTTGTATAGTATAATAAAGAAAACTCATGACGTATATTTGTACTTACAGCCTTATCCATATGAATGAAATTCTTTAAATGATAATAATTCATGAGATTTAGTTCAATTATTTACGTGACATTATGTAACTGATAATTACTGAAATTAAAGTATAAAAATATAATAAAAATGAATCGCACAATTGTATTTGATTGGTCGATTATTTTTTAGTCATAACACCGCTTATAAAACGCACAAACTACTCTACTGTATATAGACGTTATTTAATATAATACCTAACAGGTAAATAATTTTAGCATTCCTTAATATATAATATAAATGCTTCGTCAAGTCTAATGTGAAGGTTTAACAAGCTCTAATTCACCTTTGCTGAGAATTATATTTAATGGCAATAATTCAGAAAAATCTCCATCGCTTTGAATATGTATGCCACTTAGACGCATAGTTTTTAAATTTTGTAAATAAGAAAATACAGGACATCCGCTATTACCTATACAAGATATTTGGAAAGAGTTTTTACCATAAAATATAAAATCCTTGAAAGGTATACCTTCTGAAAACGTATTAATTGTAATAAGTCCTTTTATATATCCGCAAGTAACATGCGAACATGAGCACCATGGTTAGTCATTTCTATACCCCACTTCAAATATTTAACTCAGTATAATTTTCGAAATCTGTATTTCTTATAAGTGTTGTCATTGATTTTAAGTATTGCTACCTGTTATATCAATCAAATCAAATAGTATCTGCCTATATTATCAGATCCTACCATTCGTCCAAGTAAATTGAGTTTAGGAGAATCCACGCCATATTATCAAAATTTACTGAATCAGCAATCGTGGTCGAGAACAATGTCCAGGCAGTTACAATGTATTTTTAAAATCATATCTTACGATCTGCTACAATTTCTAATCCTAATATCGATATAATAATGGATCAATATAATCGAAGTTTAAAATAGGAATATTTTATACTCATGCTGTACCCGATCATGTATGTCATGTATTATACCCTGGTCACTATATCAAGATCGCAGGGCATAAATCAGTTATGTCCTGGGCACTATGTGATAAGCGGGGC
>CAJVPY010003300.1:0-14352 GCA_910591965.1 Dentiscutata erythropus | reverse complement strand
TATAATCCTTATTTTCAAATATTATCAAAAAAATTTTTATTTAAATATTTTAAATTTTAAAAAAAGTAAATCATAAGTAAATTTATAGCAATTTTCCAGGCAAATTTGCCTGGAATTGTTTACAGTTTAAAAGATACAGACCAGGTGTTATATATATGTATGAGTATTAGTATAATTTTGCAGATCCATATAGTATAATTTTAAAAATTGGCTATACTATACTGATCTGCTCACCTATACCATACTGATCTGCTATCGGCCTATACTATACTAATCTGCTCACCTATACCATTATAATTTTTTTTTGTATAATATAGAGTGTTATGTATTAAAAAGCAAATTTATTTTTTATTTTTGTATAGATACAGTATATTTCAATAAACAAGTTTGCTATACTATAAATTACCAAGAACTTAAAGCTTATATGTTTATTAAGAAAGTTCAACTTATATTCAAACCTTTTAGTTAATTGGTAAGAACAGTTGAACAGTTTTTGGTATAAATTTTTGTATCATACATATTGGATAAGACAAATTTTAATAATGTGTTAATATAATATTGATTGAACAATATGCTGTAATAATACGTAGTAACTTAATAATTTTTATATATATATTAATCATGCACTAATTTTACTAAAATCAATAACTTATCAAATTTAGCCGAATAGACATTGGCAAATTTTTTTAGGGTGTCTCAGAATTTATGAAAACAGCTATAATTATACTGATTTTTAATATACCAGAGTTGGATATAGATAAGTAAGTATTCAAAGATTTTTTTTTTTTAATACTTATTCACCAACATTTAATTGTAATTTTTTTGTTTATTTATACAGATTTAAGCTTCAATGTCTAATAAGTCTTTTTGTTTCTTCTCATAGATTTTGCTTTGATATCTAATTACTATTTTTTTATCTGATTACACAGGGTTTTGACTTTGGTGTTAAGATACACAGGGTTTAGTTTTTCATATTCAGTTATACAGGGTTTGTCTTTGATATTAACACACAAAATTTAGGCTTTAATGTTTAATTATAGTATTCACACAGGCTTCAGTTTTTATATAATTACACAATATTACAGCTTTGTATCTTATAGTTCAACTACCAAATGTAATAAACAATTACTGTATATTTAAAACTTTGAAATTATTAAAAATAGCTAAATATAATTAATTATTTGTTACTAATTTGTTATCTATAGCAAATAGTAATAAATTTTTTTTATAAAAAAATAAAGTATTGCTAAAGTAAATATTACTATAATGCTATCTCAAAATATACTAAGTAATTAGTATTAGAAGTTTTAAGTAAAAATATTCAAAATCTTTGAAAACTTTATTTTAACTAAAATTTAAACTAATACTGTATGCTTAACTCTATTCTTAAAATAGCTTTTTTTTAAAAAAAATTACTTTTAATATAAAATTTTAACTAATAAATTACACTTTTTGTTTTAACAAAAAAAATTCTTTGCAAAATTTTGAGTTAAAAAAGCCTTTTAGTTATTATTTATACCAAATCCTAACTTTAATTTTAATTTAGCTATTATTTGTTTTGTTTTGTTTTGATTAATATAAAATCAAACTAAACCAAATAATTAGTTAATTAAAGAGTAGTGATATATTACACTGGCAATAAATAATAATTGTTTAAAATTTAAGTAGTAGATCACAGTTGAAGAGTATAAATTTTATAGTAAAAATCAACAGAAAATTACTATTACTTTTTTACAATATTAGAATACTAAAAGTTTTTAACAATATGTAAAAATCATATAATAACTTGCTATTTACCAACCCAATTTGAATAATTTACTACTATTAGACCAGAATAACTTGCTTTATAATTTTTATTAGAAATTCAAAAAAGATTTACTTGGTATAAAAAACTTTTTATTATAAGCTAGCTATATTTCAACTTTATAAAAAAACTATATAAACTTCTAGCAATTTTTACTATGTATTAAATTTGCTATTTTTATACTTTTTAACTATAATATATATTTATTCCTGTGCATTATTGTACGAGTTTTTAACTAGTATAAATCTAAAAAAAACTTGAATCAGCTTTAAATAGAACACAAAGAAACACGAAGGCCAAAAAAGTAAATTGTTCATGGCATATCAACTTATCCTTTTCGGATCAAACTGCAAAAATCTCAGACATATGTTAAAAAACATAACCATGTTCTTGTCCCCAAAACCCGAGAATTTGGTATAAAGTATCAATCGTTACTAAAGAGACACTTTAGTAATGACAAAACATAGTAATTTATCGCTCACTATACAAAAAAGTCTTCTAAAAGCTCAATTTCCAGACCTAAATTTCCAAGACCAAGATTTGGTGAATACAATTCAAAATGAAAAAAATCAGCAATGATGCATCAATTTTGCTTACTTCTTTAATGCAAAAAAAACTAGATGATTTATGCTGGGTAGTTGATTTCGAGCTGGACAAAGACAATCACTTAGTTTATCTTCTTTGGATGTTTCCAGGTTAGGTTGATCTTTGGCTAAAATATTACAATGTTATTGTCAATGATAACACGGCACGAACCAACCAGTACTAAATGCCATTAAGAGTTTTCATAGTAGTTAATAACAAATATAGAACTTGTCTCGCCTGCCAAGTATTGATGAGCAATGAAACTATTGATACACACGTTTGAATACTTGAGCATATTAAAAAAGCAATGGACAAAGCCCCAATTGTTATATTTACCAATGCAGATCCTGCGCTTGATGCTGCTATTCCAATTGTTTTCCCTAAAATGTATTATACCCATTGTATCTTTCATATTAGACAAAACTTACCCAAAAATCTAAAAGCGAAGTTGGGCAACAATTGAGATAATTTTATCAAACAGTTTTATAAGTGCCATAATAGTTTATATGAATCTTTGCTTAAAGAAAAATGGAACAAATTATTTAATAATTTTCTAATAGCAAAAGATTATCTTTTACATATATTAGATTCAAGGCATCATTCATGGGCTTGGGCTTATCTTCACAGAGTATTCACAGCAGGTATTAAAAGTACATCCAGAGTTGAAAGTTACAATTGGGTTATTAAGCAACAACTAAAAGCAAACAGTACTTTATGTAAGCTTGCTAATCATCTAGATAAAAGATTTAAAGAAGAAGTTCAATAGAGCTTGTTTCATGATTACAAACAATCTATTATGACAAATACCATTTCTGTTGCTAGACAAGATTTGTTCCCTGAAATAATAAAGGTTCTTAATGAATATCTTACTGAATCTATTGCTAATATAGTTAAAATAGAAATGTCACAGTATTTATTCATTAGTGCAAACAGAATCGAACCTAGTATCGAAGAGCTAAATAGTGAACAGGTATGGTAGAATTAAAATTTGAGCTTACTTAATTGTATATCTTGTATTATAAAAAAAAATAATAGTATCCCTCTTTATTATAAAGGAAAATAATCAGCTAGCATTTATTGAAGACCAACATGATGCTTGTCTCATTACGCTCCAAGCAATTATTAACAAAGTAGGATAAGAAGATATATTAGAAATATGAAGAATTACAGATATAAGAAGTAAAAAAAGATGCTACATACATTTTGTGGTTATTTCCAATGGGATCCACCTTACTTCACCGATAATTATTTCACCAACAATTCACTTAGCCAACATCACACCAAGTAACAATTTACTAAAAATATATACCTGCAGCTAATAAAATGCTAATCATAACCCTATGTGATGTCGGCTAAATGAACTTTCGGTGAAATGATTGTTGGTAAAATAAGCAGCACTGTTTCAATGCAATATTCTTCCTATACTCATGTCTAATGTTAATCTCTAAAGAAATTTTATGTCAGCATTATTTCAATGTTATGATGCACTCAAAAACCGCAGCATTCCATATCAGTATGATTTTTCAAAGATGGTATAAAGACCATTATCAAGATGGATCAATTTCTAAAGGTCCAATATTTATCTATAAAATGGGTATTTTTAATGACAAGTATATTTTATCTGCAAAAAAACCTATTACAGCTTCAACAATTATTCTCAGGCTTAAAAAGTCCATTTATAAGAGAAACTTGTATGGACGTGTGTGGAAACTAGCATGAGAAGCTACGTTACTTGCAGTCGAACAAGAAGATAATGAAATTGTCACTTATCTTCAAGGCTATATCAATTGAAAACACAATAGATCTACAGTTGATGAAATATCTAATAATACTTGGGAAAGTTAAACAAATAAAAGTAGTGATCAATCAAGAAGAATCAGAAGAGTCAGAAGCTAATCAAAATAAAGATATGATTGAAACAACCCTTAAAAATGTGAGAAATCTGAATAAAGTTTCCACTCGAGGGTGACTATTCAAATGACGATATGTTAGTATCAAAAAAGAACAAGACCACCAGGAAGGATCTAGCAGTAAAGGGTCTTATAAATGCCATGTTTGCAACCAAGTAAGACACAATACAGCTTTTCATAAAAATAGAAGCAGCAGTGGCAATACTGAAAGAGGTAGAAAGAGGTAAAAAATGATTAGTAGTAATATATAATCTCTTTAAGTTTCAAAAGTATAATAAAGTATCATCAAAGATTTTTTTGATAAAAATTTTGAATTTATAATATTAAGTCATGTGGTACTTGTGATCTCAATTTTTAATATTCTTATATACATACGTACGTATCTAATACTAATACAGTATATCAGTGAATACTAGTTGAATTTGTGCATTATCATATATTTAATAATATATGGAATGACTTATTAAACTTTCCTGAGGTTTTGGACAAAATAGATACTCTTATTTAAGCAAATTCAACCAAAGATCGGTTGAATATAAATTTTTATTTATGCGATATATAAATATATTGCACCCCAGAAGTTGGATTTAAGCATTACGCAGGGGTGCAGGATCTAGATTTATCCTTGATCAAAATATTCAAAATTAAGCATCTTCTCTTAAATTTTCAAGAAATATAAAATTAAATATGCTAGTATAATATATTTTTATATGTTAAACAAGGTTTGTTAAAGTATAAAGTTATAATCAATTAGTAAAATTTTGAGAATCTTAGCATTTTTTAGTATTTTTATTAATAAAATTATATAAAATATTAAGATTCTCAAAATTTTACTAATTGATTATAACTTTATGCTCTAACAAACCTTGTTCAGCACATAAAAATACACTATATAGCATATTTAATTTTATATTTCTTAAAAATTTAAAAAAAGATGCATAATTTTGGATTTTTGATCAAAAAATTCAAAACTAAGCATCTTCTCTTGAATTTTGAAAAACTACAGTGTTTAAAAAATAAAGTAGCTTATTTTTGAATATAATTTTTTCCAAAATATAGGTAATTCACTGAAAATAATATATAATATGTATAAAATTAATGTAATTCACCAAAATAGTCAATTATAATCTATTTTAAAATTAACATCAATTCACTAAAACTTAACTTTGGACCTTTGACCAAATTTTTGGCAATTTGCTAAAAAAAATATGACATATATCAGAGATGTCCAGGGTCTTGTACTAACTCAACTGGATATTTTCTAAACGGGTATTAATTTCTTCCTCATACTATAGTACTGTGATTATTTAAATAAACAAAATATATAGTTGCACTCTACTGAGTTTGTTTGAATTGGAAAGATATAAACAATGCTAATTTTTTGGAAAAGATAAGCCAAAATGCATACTTTTTATTAAAAATTTTGATAAGACTGATAAAAAGTGACTAGAAGAAAAAAAAAAAACCTTCTGATCTACTTAAGAGAAAGTGTATTACTAAAAACAAAAAAAACAGCCTTCTAGCCAGAAACTATATTATTCGAATTTTATCAGTAAGTAATAAGCTCTAAACTTGTTGGTAAATAGCGTATAAAAACTATCTCTAAACGACAAGTGTTAGATTTGCAGTAAGTAATAAACTCTGAAACTATTAGCAAGTAGTATATGAGAACTACCTCTAAATGATAGGTGCAATCTTATAGTCCTTTTTTCTTTAATTTATATATTCTGATGGTCAGTTTTTACTATTTTAGTGAAAATTTTTTTGAAAAAATTAAATCAAGTAATCATCAAAAAGAGTGTGTTTTTTATTTTTGCAATCTATTTATTATTATATATAAATTAAATTTGTTATATTAATATTATTTTAAAATAAATTAAGTTTTAATAAAGTTTTATTATACTTAGTAGTAGTGAAAAATTTATTTAAATTCTTTGAATAAATTGAATATATCCAATTATAAAATAATTAAATTAGATTATTTTAATTATTTTAGAACTATATCCTGCCATGAATAAGCACTCACTTTTTGCAATTTTCATATCTAAGTTTTTCATGATCTAGTAATCAGATTTATATAATTTTGGTATTATTAAAATTAGCATATCGATACGATTCGAATGTTACTAAAATCGTACGGATCTGATCACTAGATCATGAGAAACTTGGATATGAAAATTGAAAAAGGTGAATGCTTATTCATGGCAGGATATGATAAGTATAAGTTCAATAATAAAATTAAAATCATGTGAAATCAGCCAAGTAGTTTACTATAAATAGGATATAATTAGATTTACAATCAACATTGTTTTAAAATTTAAGCATTTTGTATAGTGCTTAGCAAAATCAAACAAAAACTTAATTAACAAGTTTTTGAATTTATCAATTTATAGTATTATGCTTCAATTATAAGGTGTGGTGGCTTAGGGAAGTGGTCTAGTTGTCACCTTCACCAAGTGGCAGATCTGGTGTTTGAATCCTACAGACAATGATTTCAAATACTGGGCTATATTACAGTTAATAACTATTTCAAAAATAGCTTAAATTTATGATCTATAATCTTAGATAACACTATTCTTGAATGGGAAGTAAGCTATTGCAAAGTAGTAGATTGTAGGCTTTGTATCTGTATATAGATTACACAGAGGAATGCATTCTGGTAATTATCAGTGCAAACTTTATAATAAATCAATACCATGTAAATCTTAAGAAGCCAGGATAACTGAAAACCTATTTGGGAGGACCCAAGTAAGGATATAACAGAAGCTTTCAACAATGTTGTAAAATGAAACTTGAACAGCACCAGTCCCAGGATATTGTTCAGAATAGACCTCTTAGAGGTGAGGAGTTGACTAGGGTGGCTGCTGAAGAAAAAGGATGTGTATTATAAAATCACAACCAGGAGTTTGAAGTTCAAAGATATATAAAGCCAGGATAAACTAATCTCGTTCCAGGCTAACTAACTAGAATCGAATATTAAGCTGGAGAGAAAGATCTAAAAGAAAAGTGAAGTGGGTATCAGGGTGGATGTAAACTCTATAAGAGAAGAGCAGGGAATATGTAGAGGTAACACCCAAGTACTAACATCAGTTTAAAGATATAATATCTATGATACCTAATCTGGAGTGTGTGAAATACAAAAAGGTTGGAGTAAGTATATGTAATTTATATCTATTTTAGGTAAAACAGAAGGTTTGGGCTAAAAGTATATCAATAATAAATAAAGTAGATAGCAGTGCTGGATATAAAGGCACTAGAGTTATATATGACCCCGGATATCTCTTATATAGGTCATAACTGATTTGTGTAAATTTGGAGATTTTTACTACCCCTAAAATCAAGTGAATTCACTGAAAATTCAATATGACATATAAATTTTATAGTAATTCACTGAAAATTCAATTATTACATATATATTTATAAAAAAAATAAATATATGTATTTTTAGTAAAATTTTGAAAATCATAGCATTTTTTGGTATTTTTATTAATAAAATTATAAGTATTTCTAATAACCATTCCTGTAGGTTTTACTAAATACCATCCCTATACACATAAATAGTCTTGTGTAATAGAATATACTAACTAAGTAATATTTGTGTAACTGATCTACTAATCAAATAAAATATTACCAGGGGTTGAAAATACTATAGTAATTTGCCGGCCATCCAAAAAGTATCATTATTGATCTATGGTATATTTATAATATATTTTTATTTGATAGTGATGTATCAAAAAAGATACTTCAAACAATAAGCATTGATGCAGTAAATGGCCAGAAAATCACTATAGTATTTTCAACCCTGGAGCAAAGACGATGATTTTATGCTGCAATAAAAGGAATTTTATACACTTTTATATGCATATATTTTTCTTTATTATATGAGTATTTTGCATCCAAAATTTGTAATTATGCTGTGTTTTGAATATAAAATGACATAAAACACGAAGTTTTATAGCTACCTTAGTATAAAAGCTATCTTTCAGAATAGTTCGGAACAGTACTTAGAGTAGAGATACTACAATAAACTATCAATTATGCATGTAACAAAAAAAATTGTCGCAGCTGATGCTGAAATTTGGGGCCTCTATTTAAATCTATAATACCTACTAAAATCTACATATACTTTTTTATTAATAAAACTACCCTACTAACCCTAACCTAACTATGAAAAAAAAGTGTAAAAAAAAGGCCCAAAAATTTTTTATAATTTTATAATAAAATATGAAAAAAATTCAACATCAGCCATTTTTAGCATCAGTTGCGACAAAAATTTATGCACTTTTATATGCATATTTTCTTTGGATTTAATCTTTTTTCACATATGCAATATATCGCTACCCCAGTTACACAGATCTGCAGATAAGTATAATTTAGTTTTTTTACATTTTTTTTTTTTTCTACTTTTACTAACCGGCTTTTTTTTTAGCATTGTTTCGTTGTTTCATTATTTCCTTTACAGGCCAACTAGCTTTTCTTTTTAGTCACGGTTCTCTTTTGGAGTCGCGTCATTTAATAGTTGTTTCATCGTTTGCTGTCTCAGTGGTCGTCATTCGCTAGTGAAGTCACATTTTTTTGTGCTTTGTTGTTATATTACTTTTTCTTTTCTTTACTAACCAGTCTTCTTTTTAATCATATTGTTGCATTTTGTCATTGCTGGTGGAGTTGTATTCTGTAATGCTGTTCCCAGTGCATCGTTCACTGGTAAAGTCACGTCGTTGGATTGCTATTTCATCGTTTGTGTGGAGTTGTATTCTGAATTGCCGTTTTCAATAGTCGTTTGTTGGTAAAGCTGCATTTGGTACTTCAACATAGCTTCATTTTTTTTTTTTTTGTTATGTTGTCTTTTCTTTCTTTACTAACTAGTTTTTTTTTTTTTTAACCGCGTGTTGTTGGATTACTATTCTATCATTGCTAGAGAAGTTATATTCAGTATCGTTGTTTATGAGATCATAGTTATTCACTAGTTGAGTCATATTTTGTGCTTCGATATAGCTTTTTTTTGTTATGTTGCCTTTCTTTCTTTACTAACTAGTCTTTTTTTTTTAATCGCATGTCATTGGATTACTGTTCTGTTGTTGCTGGTGAAGTTATATTCAGTATCGCTGTTTATAAGATCATAGTCATTCGCTGGTTGAGTCACATTTGGTACTTCTATAATAGCTTCTTTCTTTTTTTTGTTATGTTGTCTTTTCTTTCCTTTACTAACTAGCCTTTTTTTTTTTAATTATATCGTTGGATTGCCATTTCGTCGTTGCTGGTAAAGTTATATTAATATTGCTATTTATGGAATCGTGGTTATTCACTGGTTGAGTACTTTGTTATACTGATACATTTTTTTTTTTTTTTCTTTTTTTATGCTACTTCGTTTCTTTATTAACCAATCTTTTTTTAACTGTGTTGCTGGATTATCATTTCAATGCTCGTTGGTGAAATTGTATTCAGTAATTCATTGTTCATTGTGATCCAGTATCACTATTTTTTGAATTATATATGGTGTTATCTTTGCAGTCATGGTTCGTTAGTGGTGTTTTATTCTTTTCCGAAATCGTATGTTATTATCATTAAGTAATATCGTACTATGTATCATCATATCATAATTCGTGAATATTATTTCTTCACAATTAGCGATGAGTTAGTTTAATCTGGGATTTAGTTAGGGTTAGAGTGAGCAGTTAAGAGTTAGGGTGAGCGATTAAGTTAGTGGTTAGGGTTAGTGTAGTTTTATATAATTTGTATTTTTTTACGATAGTGTAAATATTATGTTATAATAAATAAATCGATCATACATAGTATTAGTTGATATGCAGATCAGAATGCTATAATCATGTGATTTACAGGAACTGGCATTATATTGCTATAGTGATATTTTATAAAACCCTTTTTCTTTATTATGTAAGTATTTTGCATTCAAAATTTATAATACTGTGTCTTGAACATAAAATAACATAAAATGTGAAGTTTTATAGCTACCTTAGTATAAAAGCCGTCTTTCGGAATAGTTCGGAACTTATATCCAATTTTTTTTTCAACCTTGTTTGTAATTTGCATTTGATTTTCTATTTGGAGCCTTTTGAAACAGTGCTTAGAGACAATTATACAATAATTACTTAATTGTACTATATTTTACGTGGCAAATTTAACCTATTATGCGTTGTTGACTATATTTTGCGGTTTATGTGGCTTTATGTGAATTGCATAAAATCATCATCTCTAGACCGGGAGGTTATACAATACTCACATGTTCGTTTAATATCCAGTTAGTAGTCATAATTATTGTTTTTAAGAAAATACTTACCTGGCTATGTTTACTATATTTACAAATTTGCATTAGCCATTATTTTAGAGAGCCTATAATTAATTTAATCATAGGATTTTTTAAACATGAATATATAGTTCCCGGTTAAACTAATTATTGGCTTTCGCTAATAATAAGTATTGTTACAGGAATTTGGCAAAATAAGTATGTTTAAATAATTCAAATGATATCGATATGGAATATTAAATTGATCCAATGAGATTAAGGATTATCATTAGATCATTTTAACATCTCTATATTTAACTATGCACTGCCCCAAAATCGATTTTTTAATATACTATATATGTACGTATGTACTATATATGGTACAAGAAACCTATATAAAAACTTTAATCACTTTATATAAAATAAAGATTAACTAACTCATTGAAGATAAACCAAATTTGTCATCCACGATAGCATACTATTTGTATATCAATATATTTTATTTTATGCTTATTGCCTTTGTTTATTGAGATCAATAGTTTAGAAAATTTATTCTCGATATACTACTAGTTTATGCATTATCCTTCACCGTACGTATAAATGGCATATTTAATATTTATGTTAGGATGATATAGAATAGAAATAGATATACCTATTGATTTATGTAATAATAAACATCTGTTTTTAAATAACTTGTTAGAGTTCTTCTATTATTAGAATTTAATGTATTACTTTAGATAGTACTATATATTTATCTCCCCAGAATTTATTACTTTCAAAGAATATTTTTAATTTAAAATATCTTTTCCAGCTTTATAAAAAATATTATTTTCTTTAATTTTCCCAGTACGTATCTAAGGCCATGCAAAATTAATTAAATGGTTTTCATAACCCGGCCGGGTCAAAATTTAAAAATTTCAAAAAAAAAATTTTTATATGTTTTAATAACCGGGTGGGTTTTAAAAAAAAAATTAATATAAATTTTGTAAAATTTTATATATGAAATTTAAAAAAAAAAGCCGGCCGGCCAGGTCTATTTAAAAGTTTCATGTTATGAAAACCAAGTAATCAAATTTGTATGGCCTAATATTGAACATTTTATAACAATACCAACTGAATTGCAAGTCTATAATAGCATCAAAACATATTATTTCATTATATTGAGTTAAAGTCTAATAATACCGTAATTCAGAATGTATAATAAGTATCAAATATTACAAAAGTATATAAATACTATAAAACTAATAATCGATTTAGTTCAAAGATCACACTTTGGGCAAATATTTTATTATATGAACATGTAATATTAATAAATTTGTTTGCTTATTAACAATTCTAAGTTACATGTTTTCTTTGTTTGAACAATATCGATATGTATGATTACTTTCTTGACAAATTTTACAAGGTGTGGTACAACTTCTTAAATTATGCCCATCTTGATCACAATTCTGATATTTATAATTTTCACTTGAGTTTTTAACTTTCTTGTGAATTTTTGAAGTTTCTTTCACAGCAGACTTTAATCTTTTGCATGGTTTACCATATCCATTAGCTTGTAGTGAATTTTCAACTATTTGAATATTTTCACTATATGTTGAAGGAGCATTTGATTCTTCAACCTCTTGAATTAAACCTCATAATGTTGCTGTAATACATGTTAAATTAAGCTCAAAAGCTAATGATACTAACTTTTGTTCTAATGCAGCATATTCTCCATAGATTTGCTATTTTGTAATTGCAGAATTGATTTCCAGATCTTCGTCTAAATTATTTTGTCTAAGATTTCTAATTTCACCCATAGGTGCTTGAAGCAAATTAACAGTTGCAATATTATTCATTTCACTTGATGTTTCAAAGTGTATAAATAAAGTGTTGATATTATGTAAATTGGCATTTTTTTTGTACCAACGGCCTTTTATTAGCGAAACAGAGAAGGTTGTATTATTTGTTTTCAACATTGTTTGAAAGAAGTGGCAACAAACAAGGCCTTCACTTAATAAAGGTAAACATGTGCAAACATGTGAATGATCTTTAAGTAATACAACATAATTAATTGAAGTTGAATTAGTTGACATATGTCGAACTTTCCAGATTTCTATAATATTTGTAAGATCAATATAATCAATAATGGATCCAAGTATGATTTGAAACTTGTCTACAACATCTTCAAGGCAGGCAAAAAATTATTGATATCAGGCTAAAAAAATTATATTAATATTTTTTTAATTATTACACTTTAAGTATCTTAATACAAATCTTATCTGATCATATGAAGTATATAGATTAGTAGAAATGATCAATAAGTAATACTCGAAACAAACATCTATTTGACTCCTCTGAATTTCAAACATTCTATCTGTTAGAACTGATTTCAAAACTTCAACTAATTTTGAAAAAATCCAACATGCTGATGAAAATATAATATTAAAAGGCAAGTTATCTAAATAGTTACAATATTTAGATTTTTGTAGATCAGAAGCTAATAAGTCTTGTATGCCGCTAAAAAACTTCATTAATGTTAAATGTGAATTAACTTGCTAATAAACTATTGTATTAATAGATTCTACATGCTGAGTAGATGACATTCCAGCATTAAACTCCTAAATATTAAAACTGCAATATTAATAGTAATCATAATATAGTAATAATCCATAATATAGTAATACTGTATATATAATATATAATAACATATATGAATATCTATTACCTAAAAAGTGAGGTGTGGTGACTTAGTATAGTAGTCTAGTCATTACCCTCTCCAAGTGGCAGGTCTAGAGTTCGAATTCCACTAGCGACGATTTTGAAAAATAGGCCTGTGTACCTGTGTATAGTTGACAGCTTTCTATTAGTTAGATCTAGATTAATCTATAATCTTGGTCACACCATCTAGTAATAGAAACTTCAGCACAATAAATCCAGGAGACCAGAATAACCAAAAACCTGTTTGGCAAGTCCCGAGTTTGGAGGTAGTAGCGATCTATGACAGTACTACAGGAGGGCTGAATTCGAACCAGGGCCTGAAATCAGAGAACCGAGCAACCAGGTCCTAATAGCGGAGGACATATCAGCCGAACTGCTGGGTTGTCATATCAGAGGAAAAGGACATATGCTCCAAAAGTATGGACCAAGAGGAGGGCGTCTTTCAGGCATCTAAAGCCTGGGCAAACTGACCCTTCCGGGTTGCTGGCTGGAAGTAAGGAAGGAATCGATAAAGAATCTGAGTAAGAAGACAGTCTAAATGCAGAATACTAGGGTTGTTAGGAACCAAAACAAGGGCAAGGAGTATGTAATAGGTGCCTAGTTAGGAAAGTTGGTGCTTGAAATCATCCTTCCAAATACATGATACTTACACTGTATCTTCTATATTTTTCAAAACATTAAAAAGCAATTTATGCATTCTCTTGGTTCTCAATTTATCAAATTTCAAGATGATTTTTTTTCTTGCTATAATACACTATTTCAAGAAGTTTTTAAATCACGATTTGAGTTACTATGTGTAAATTATCCTGAAGCATCATCATATTTAAAAAGTACTCTATATCCAATTAAAACCTGTTGGGCAAAATGTTTTACTTTTCAGGTAATAGATTTTTTTTTTTTTGATATTAAGGTGACCTCTTTGGTCTGGAGAACTTTTTATTAGAGTATAGACGGAGTTTTATATATAATTACAACGATGATATATTAAGCCACATGTGCACCTTTTGAGTGCCTATTTAAGTAGTCCACCCAAAGGTTCTACACTATCTGCCGTACCTGCACCCCAACTAGGGGGGTACCCATTTAAACCATCTGGTTCTAACTACCTC
>CAJVPY010003299.1:0-14357 GCA_910591965.1 Dentiscutata erythropus | reverse complement strand
GTGATATCTTCACTCAAATATTTAAAAATTCAAAACGTCTATCAAAAAGAGCTGCGCCAAACTTTTTTTTAAACTTTCACGACACCCACCAAGCCAAATTCGATGAACTTTTTTTTTTATTTGAATTCTACTGATCCGTAGAATTTAAATAAAAAAGTTTATCAAATTTGACTTGGTGAGTGTCGAGATTAGAGGTGTAGGTGAATCATGCCGTAACTTTGCCGCAACGTGCCATAACTATATTAAATAATTATAAAAAGTTACGGCATATTTGTCGTAGCTTTTTATTATTATTTAATATAGTTACGGCATCATTGGGACGATTCACCTGCATCTCTAGTCGAGATATCTTTACTCAAAGATTTATAAAATTCAAAACGTCTATCTTAACCATAGCTGCAACGGCAGATTCTTAATTTGATTAGCTAAGAGCGATGATCAAAAAATTAGGCCGTAATAACTCATAATGCCCATTACAGCTATTTTCATAATTCCTGGAACACCTGATAAAAATTGGCCGAATGATTTTAGCCGATTCGATTAAGTTTGTAATTTCGGTATAATCTGTGTAATAAAAAGAAATAAAAAGGTTGTTGTAATAATAATGTCAACATTATTAAATATTCGTTCGAAAGCTTATCCAACATGTTTAATATGTCAATAATTATTAACAAGAAATATAAAAAAGGCACTGTATATTAATTAGACTTTTATAATCGACATATTGCACGAATTGGTATACATATCAAAAGAAGGTACTTATTTTGTATATAAAAGTTGTTTCGTAGCCCTTCAAATTGTCATAAAACTAATTTTAAGTCTAACCAGAGGTTCATTTTGGATTGCAATTCATAAAATATCCATCAGATTTTTTGTATCATTCATGTTCAGTGAAAATGGTTCTTCTAAAAGTGACGGAAGCTTTTTAATACATCCGTATCTTTGAATATGCTTGAGAATTCGACTTATAAAAGATATGTTAACACCTAAGTGTTTGGCCTTTTGAATTTTTTTTTCAATTATTTTCCAGCGAAGATGCTTTGAAAGTATATTAAACCAGATATATAAGATTTATATCTTAAATTGCACATATATAACCGATAACAAGTTTAGTGAATCTATTATGCCGAAATCACAAACTTAATCGAATCGACTGAAAAATTATTCGGCCAATTTTTATTAGGCGTTCCAGGAATTATGAAAATAGCTGTAAGTGAAAATTGTTCCTGGGCTAATTTTACCATAACGCGGGCTTATTTTTAAAAAATTTATATTTTTGTAAAGAAAAATTAAAAAGTTAATTCCGGCCGGAAATTAGTAAACAATTATGTAATGCGGGCCAAAATTTCGAAGATCCTCGGCCGTAGCCAATCAAATTCGAGGATCTGCCGTGACAATTTTGTTGCGGCAGCTATGGTTAATATCAAAAAAGCCAAACTTTTTTTAAACTTTGAGTGAAGATATCTCGACACCCACCAAGCCAAATTCGAAGAACTTTTTTTTTTTGAATTCTACAATTCGTAGAATTTAAATAAAAAAAAGTTCATAAAATTTGACTTGGTGAGTGTCGAGATTACTTCACTCAAAGATCTAAAAAATTCAAAATGTCTATTAAAAAGAAGAGTTGCGCCAAACTTTTTTATCGAAAATGTTTCGGAGATTTCGCCATTTCGGTTTCGCCGGGTTTGGAGGTTTCGCCAGGTTTCGGAAATTTCGCCCATTTCGCCCATTTCGGAAATTTCGGAAATTTCGGATTTATTTCGCCTTTGGGAGAATTTCGGTTTCGCCTTTCGGATTTTGGAAATGGATTTCGCCCGCAACACTAGTCTAGTATAGGCTCTTGCACCATATAAATTATCTAACTCTTCGGAAACGCGTCACTGTCTTCAGAACTTCGATCTGAAAATTGTGATGTGATTTCCGAAGAGTCAGATGATTCGTAAGATGAATCCGAAAGGTTTCGGAAAACAAGAAAAATTTTCAGTGTCCCACTAATTTTCAAATCAGCTGTAATCTCAACCGATTGACAACTGGTTGAATAAAATAATTCGGTTCGGTTAACCGATTAAAGAAATTTTTCTCGGTTCAAATCACTGTTTATAGGCCTCAGATGTGCTATATGTATGAACTAGTGCACGGCAAAATCAAACAAAAACTTGATTTTTAGGTTTTTGAATTTATCAATTTACAGTATTGGACATTAAATACAAATTTTATTGTTAATAAATACATTAATCTACAGGCATCCGATCTTACTTTAGACTTCATGGTAACTTATCATAAAGTTTAAAGTCAGAAAATATATTTTGTAATTAAAGCATAATACTGTAAATCGGTTGATTCAAACCTTGAAAATCAAGTTTTTGTTTGATTTTGCCGAGCATTAGTGTCGCGGTGTTTATCAATACCCCATGTACTTGTAGCGCCAGGGTTGGTTAGGTGACCAGCGATCGGGTACGTGGTGATCGAATATTGTGATCGGGGTTTACATGAATGGCGTGATCACGATTTAATTAAAAAGTTCAATAATAATCAGAAGCGATTAGTATGCATGAATAATGTAGTGATCATTAGCGATGAGAATGTCTAATAATTAGTGACGCAAATGTGTATTATTAGTAATTAATAAAAGGCATCGATCCAAATAGGGGAAGTGCCCAACTTTCGTTCCAGTAATTACCTTGACACTTAGTGAATAAACTGTTGTATCCGTTTGAATACATTATCGGTGGTAGTATCTGGCACGATACTCCAGTCATCGTAAAAAGGCCAAGCGAGTAAAGACCGATAGCAGAAGTCAAAGAAGTACACGGTAGTCTTAGAAACTACGTGACAATTAGTATGGACGTAAAGTATATTTAGCTCGCTATTGCCCGGATCAAATGAATCATAAAATGTAAAGAAAGCGATTGTTAATGAAGGAGAAGAAGGAAAGATACGGCCTGGATGATAAGCCGTGGATGTAAATTGGGCTTGCGGACATAAAAGATGATAGTGCCAAGGAATGCGAGAGGGATAAATTGAAATTAAGTAAATGGTAATACGAATATAGAAAGAAGGAAATCAAAAATAAGCCTGATAAAGGAAGCACCAGAACTAATGAATTCGAAAGGATGGATTTTAATTGCATAATTAGTAAATATCACATGTGTGCAATGCCTTTCGATGTGAATGATAGATTCTAGGTTAGTATTTATGTTGTAAAACCAGTTTAAATGAGATCATTTAGTTCCGAAGTGTCATTGCATGCATGAATTACTTGAACTAGACCAATCACCTGATGCTCGTTAGTAACACGTATTAAATTAATACTGTACAGTATACTGTATAAGAAAATTTTCATTTATGAAGTGCATATTGTTTCGGAATTTGAGGCTGCTTAAGGAAATTTAAAGTATGATTATATTTAATTAAATTATAATCGTGGTTAAGCATTATAAGTATGTAATGTTTGCAAAATTTAGGTTTAATCAAAAATATTTCTTAAATTTATTGATATGGAACTGTTTAATTTAGGAGTTCGTTATATGAATGGAGATGGAGTCAAAGAAGATAAGAAAAAATCTTTCGAATATTTTCATAAAGCTGCAGATATGGGTATTGCTAGTGGAATATACAATGTTGGATATTGTTATGATGAAGGAATTGGAGTAGAAAAGGATGAATGTGAAGCATTTATTTATTACCAAAAGTCTGCAGATATGGGTTATGTTGATGGAATATATAACGTTGGCTGTTGTTATGAGAAAGGTATAGGAGTTGAAAAGGATGAGCATAAAGCATTTATTTATTATCAAAAATCAGCTAAAATGGGAAGTGCTTATGGTGCATATAACGTTGGTCATTATTATGAAAAAGGAATTGGTGTTGAAAAGAATGAGCATAAGGCATTCATTTATTATCAAAAATCTGCTAATATGGGTAATGCTGGTGGAATTTATAATATTGGTTGTTGTTATGATAAAGGAATTGGAGTTAAAAAGAATGAACGTAAGGCATTTATTTATTATCAAAAATCTGCCAATATGGGTAATGCTGACGGGATATATAATGTTGGTTGTTGTTATGATAAGGGAATTGGAGTTGAAAAGGATGAACGTAAGGCATACATTTATTATCAAAAATCTGCTGAAATGAATTGCGTTGATGGAATATATAATGTTAGTTGTTGTTATAATAAAGGAGTTGGAGTTGAAAAGGACGAACGTAAAGCATATATTTATTGCCAAAAATCTGCCGATATGGGTTATGTTGATGGAATATATAATATGGGTCATTGTTACGAAAACGGTATTGGAGTTGGAAAGGATAGATATAAGGCATTTGTTTATTATAAAAAGTCCGCTAAGATGGGAAGTGCTTATGGAGCGTATAATGTTGGTTATTATTATGAAAATGGAATTGGAATTGAAAAGAATGAACATAAGGCATTTATTTATTATCAAAAATGTGCAGACATGGGCGATGCTAGAGGAACATTTAGAGTTGGATACTGTTATATTAATGGAATTGGAATTAAAGGATGAATATAAGGCATTCATTTATTATCAAAAATCTGCAGAGATGGGTGACGCTAGTGGAATATTTGCACTTGGTGAATGTTATGATGAAGGAATTGGAGTTAAAAAGGATGAACATAAGGCATTCATCTATTATCAAAAATCTGCAGAGATGGGTTACGCAAGTGGAACATTTAAAGTTGGATATTATTATCATTATGGAATTGGAATTGAAAAGGATGAATATAAGGCATTCATTTATTATCAAACATCTGCAGAGATGGGTGACGCTAGTGGAACATATAAAGTCGGATATTTTTATGAAAGAGGAATTGGAATTGAAAAGGATGAACATAAGGCATTCATCTATTATCAAAAATCTGCAGAGATGGGTTACGCTAGTGGAGCATTTAAAGTTGGATATTGTTATCATTATGGAATTGGAATTGAAAAGTATGAATATAAGGCATTCATTTATTATCAAATATCTGCAGAGATGGGTAACGCTAGTGGAACACATAATGTTGGATGTTGTTATTAGTATGGAATTGGAATTGAAAAGGATGAACATGAGGCATTCACTTATTATCAAAAATCAGCGGAGATGGGTGACGCTAGTGGAACATTTAAAGTTGGACATTGTTATCAAAAAGGAACTGGAGTTAGAAAGGATGAAAATAAGGCATTTACATATTATCATCAATCTGCTAACATGGGCTATGCTGCCAGAATTTTTCAAGTTGGTTATTGCTATCGAAATGGAATTGGGGTGAAAATGGATATAGAAAAAGCCAATCATTGGTTTCGAGTGTAATTATATATATATATATATATATATATATATTTATCATAAATTTATTGTTTGCTAATATGAATAATTATATAGGGAAAGAGATAAATTTCCAGGTAAAATTTTTTATAGTTCTTTTTATTTATTTGATAATAATTGATCGATTTGTTTAAGAAACAGTTATATCATCTTATGAAAATTCCGAAATTGACGATTATGTAAAAAAGATATTGAATGATGCAAGGTATCAATTATCATGGATCCCATATTATGAATTTAAGAATATTAAAGAGATCAGAAAAGGTGGATTTTCAACGGTATATTATGCAGAATGGACGAAACAAGCTGGAGGATTTATAAAAATTGAATCTTTCGCTCTTAAAGTATTTCATAGCCAAGAATTTTTTGATGAGGTAAATATTTTTTTTAATCATTTATAATTCGAAATTTTTAACCTTTATACTTTAAAGTTACAGGCATATTGTGAAATCGGATATGAAAACCCTTCATTTTTAAAATGTTATGGAATATCGAAACATAATGAAAATTATATTCTTGTTTTAGAATACGCTAAAAAGGGTTCTTTATACCAAAACCTTCGAGACATAGTAAAAATGGAATGGAAAAAAAAGTTAAATTTATTGTACTGTATATCATCTGATCTTTCAGCAATTCATTCTCAAGGGCTTACGCACCGAGATTTACATAGTGGAAATATTTTACAAACCGAGTTACATAGTGCATATATTGCTGATTTAGGACTCTCAAAAACTAGTGGAATTTATGGAGTCTTGCCTTATATTGCTCCAGAGATCTTACAAGGTCAATCATTTACACAAGCATCTGATATCTATGCTCTTGGAATTATCATGTGGGAAATAGCGATAGGGCAAAGACCTTTTTGTAGAGAATCATTTGACGAAGACCTTGCGATAAAGATTTGTAATGGATTACGACCTGAATTTATTAATCAAATTCTGAAATATTACGTTAATTTATCTAAAAGGTGTATGAATGAAGATTCAAAAAAACGACCTACTGCTAAACTAGTACAATCTCAAATTAATATCTGGATTGAAGAGTTAGATGATTCAGATGACGAAAATGAAATCAAAAAACATTTCATGGATATTGATAAAATGGCTAAAACACTGCCAATTAACTTGCAAAAACACACATACACGAGCGAAAGAATTGATACGCAAAAAATATATGAATTACTTAATACTGTTAAACTCACGATTAATAATTAGGTTAATAATTGTTTTTTTTAGTCAATTAGATAATTTATATAAATTTTCTCAACATTTAAATCATTATTTGCATAAAACTAGAGTTCGGAAAATAGAATTGATTTAAATTTCATTCATGTAAAAAAACCGATATAGCAACCTATGTGAAAAACTAATTTGTTTGACCTAAATTATAACAATCAGAGAACCATTTACTATAATGCTAACATTCCTAATCATTATATACGCATACCTTTGATTTAGAGATTTTTTTTTTTATGTTTTATCATTAAAATTAATTTTATAGATGCCACATATGCAGTCAGAACTATGTGAATTAAATTCATTTACAGTATATCAATTTAGTTGATAACCTAAGTCTGACTAAACATGCTATTCAAACCCCAAAGATTTTACAATATGATCAAACCATTCACTAAATCAATGCAGCCTCCACCCTTAATGTTAAATAAGATCATTTAGTTCCGAAGTGGCATTACGTAAATTACGAGAAATAGTTCAAACCCTGTTTAAATTAATTTTACAGATGTTACATATACTATCCGACCCATAATTAGACCAAGTTTTGGTAGCACTTATTTAGTGGGCAATAAGAAAATTTCATTTGTCTTTATAGAGTACATATTTGTTTTCAAAATTTTAGGTTGCAGTTATGTAATTTGATTATATTTAATTAAATTATACGATCTTAAATAAAATAGCGTAATCCAAATTTATTTATTAAAATTTATCGATATAAAACTGTTTGATTTAGGAGTTCGTTATATGAAGTAATGAAGCCAGCTTTGCTTCTCATCGGTGTTACAAATGAAGAACAACTGTGGGTATTCTGTCTGTCCTTTCCGTTTTCGTGCTATACATACTAACATTGCACAATTCGAGAGTATAGAATGAACAACCTATTCTATTGTTTACACCAAGTGTTATTATAAAGGATGCTTTGAAGTGCGGGCGAAAAAACCAAAATTCTCCTGGAAAAAACCCCGCCGCTTACTATGCAAATCAGAACTTGATTAGCGCAATTATACAAAAACAAATGAAATCCTTCTTGACTGTTCCGATAGACTACTTTATAAAAATTATTTTGATTTATGTTACACTGCAGCTCATTATTGTGGTGTTGAACACCACAGGTGCGATATATTGTTTTTGATTTTATTTTCTGTTTATACGTACGTACGTACGTACAAATCTGTATTAGTATTAATGTCATTTATTTGTCATTTATAAAAATATTTTCATTTTGCCAAGGTTTTGTATAAAATTTTTTTATAATAAATGACGTTGCTATTTTAAAATGACATGTCATTTACATTGATTTTCATAAAAATTTGTCATTTACCATCACTGGAAACTTTCGGATTTGAGTTCGTTGCCCACTCTAGTTTAGAGATACTTTTTGATGCATTCATACATCACGAAGTTGTTTTTTTTATAAAATCTACATAGATCTATCAAGTTATATAAATGTTATATAAAATTTTTATTTAGATTTACAAACCCAATGTAGACTTACATAGTTATAATTTTTATGTATAACTTAATATAATATTTATATAAATTTTATTTATTATTTATATAAATATAAAAATTATATAAATTTTATTTATATCTACATAAAAATGAATTAATTTACTTTGGCTATTTCTCAAAAATGACTAAGGTAATTAGTGTTAGATATGCTAAGTAAAAATGTTCAGCAGGCCAGAAAACACTCCCAAACTCCTAATTTAAATTTTAAAATCCATTTCTAGCTTTAATATTTAAGTTGAATTTTTTTTGAAATTTTACATAACTCTACATAGATTTATACATAGATTTATATAAATATCTATATAAATCTACATTAGGTTCATAAAGCTACATAAAAATTCTACATAACTCTACATAAAAATCCTACGTAACTCTATGTAAAAACAACTTTGTGATGTAGTTAACCAGAAGTTGTTTTGGAGTTGTTGAAGCCTAATGTGAGTAGTGGTGCCAAGTGTTGAGCTGTTATTGATCCTAAGTAAGAAGTTGCTAGTGTGGTGCTGAAGCTGTATATCCCAAATGTTGTGAATATTGTAGATCTTGTGATTAAGCATTGTGCTATTAGGGATTGACTGAGCTAGATGGGCTTTGTGCTTAGCAATGGTAAGGTATGTGCCTAGTATTTTAAAACATATTGTTCGTGGAATAACAATGTTATAGATTTTGTATTCTACTGTTGAATTATGACCATATTGATAACATAGGTTATTTGCTTGTCTGTTATCTTTTTGGTGCCAGCTGTATATACCAGGTTGAGAGCTTCCTCTTGAATTAGTTTGACCTGTTTAGTATGTTTATTGTTAAGTGTAAACTAGCATTCTAGGAACTTGAAAGGCTGATTAGAAGGTGTTGATACTAGGTTTGTTTGTAAGAATAAAATATTGGCTATTGTTTGGTTGGATATAAAAATAGATTTGGAGGGGTTGACTTGAATATTGGCCATGTTGTAAAATGATAAAGCTGTTTCTAATATTTTTTCTAGGTTGTTTTTAGATTGGGCTATCCAAAGAGTGCCATCCATATAGGCAAGCACTGATATTGAGCATTGTAATAGCTTAGTAAAGGGTGAAGTGAGGCTAGACTGCCAAGATATTTGCATAGTATATCTAGGTAAACCCTGATCAATTCTATTCTGGACTGCATAGTAATTAGTAAGGCCAAAGTTAATAATAACTTTGTTGAAGTGGTCTGAAAGAAGATTGGTAAGAATGCTAATAAGTTGTTGAGGCATGCTGATTCTTTGCAGAAATTTTTGAAATAGGTTAAAGTTAACTGAGTCATAGGCTTTACTCATGTTTTGTGAAAGAATTCAGAGCTGGTTAGAATTGCATATTGCATCTTCTATAACATTGTTGAGGATATGGATTGGAATAGAAGTGGAGTTGCCTAGTAGAGCAATGTAGTTGAAGGGAGATAGAATTTTATTTTTAGAAAGAATCTTGTTAAGACAGTTGGTAAGAAGCTTGGTGTAAAGCTTCTTGATATATTCGATAAGGCTTATAGATCTAGTGTTAGCAAGGTTGCTATCAAAAACTGGTTTTTTGGATATGAGATAAATTCTTTCTTCTTTCTATTGTTTCAGAATTGTTTGGAAGAAGAGACATCAGTTGAGAAGAGCAGTAATTTCTTTAATAAAGCTAGAACCTGCATATTTGAGCATTTTATAGCTTATTCCAGAGGGTTTATAGGCTTTGTTGTTAGATAGCCAGCTAAGAGTAGCAAGTATCTCCTTTTGGGAGAAGTCTGTGAGTGCTTCTGAGTACCAGTCTTGCTGAATATATGGTTTAGGATTGTATTTTGCTTGCCAGTGTGAGTTAAATATATCCTGGTTGATTGTGTGCAATGCAGTCCAGTCACTGAAGTACTGTTGGATGTGTAGTTTGATATCAGTGGGATCTGTGACAATCTCCTGATCAAGTTTAATATTGTTCAACTTGACTGGGTCTTTATACCGGTTTAGAATACTGTTTAGCATAGATGTAGGGCTGGTTTGGAGTTTGGTATATCTTTTTGTAATAGCCTCTGTAATTTGTTGATGTGTTTGTCTAATGTTTTTTAGATTTCTTGTATAGAATAGTTTCTTCTATTCAGAGTTGGCTTCCACTATCAAGTCTGCTATAGGTTGAACTGCTAGTGTAAGTGTGGGTATCTCAAGCTGGTGTATATTATTAAGCTGCATTATTGTGTTATTGACATGTAAAGGGATTTGAGAGCCAGATTTAGTTGAGCACTTTACTGTTCTTATTATATTACCAAGCTTCTTGAGGCTATGGCAGAAAATAATGATAAAAGTTACGAACTGTAAATTGCTTATTAGAGATATGTTTAAGTGCTGCTGTAATTAGACTGGTCTGGAATTTGTACCAGGTTGTTTCTAAAGACTCTGAGCTTGTTGAAGTGAGTGGTGTATGATGCCGTAATAAGTTTGAGCTAACTTGATCTGCAAAGTTTTCCCATTCTTCTTTGTTCATTGTTTTGTAGTCAAAGACTTTTCTTCACATGCGGGTTTTATATCTTTGTTGTCCTGTTGCTGCATAGAGAAAGAGCCAGTGAGAGATTAGAATTTTATGATCACTTAAAGTGCTTGTATCAGAGCCATCAGTTTTGTAGTCAGTAAGGTATTGGAGGATTGGTTGGTATGCCCAAATAAAGTCAATTTCGCTACTGAGGTTAACTGTGTGCCAAGTTGGTGCTGACATGTTGGAGTGTGAGGCTAGGTTGTACATATTGTTTTATACTAGATACTGAAGAAGTTTATATTTAATTAACTGTAAGTAGATATTGTCAGTGGAGGCATTGAAGTCTTCTAAAGTTATTAGAAGAATGTTTTGCATTTGAGCTTGCTGTAGTCACTGGATTACTGTATTTTGAACTTGTAGTTAGAGTTGGGTATCATTGTTGGGAAGATAGATAGAAATGATATAGAACTTGAAGTCATGTTTAAAGAAGAAGTTGATTGTGATTGCATGCTCTGCCACTAGGCTAATATAGTGAATATGTGAAGCTAAACTGTTTCTGATCATAATTGCAGTTTCTGCTCAGGAGCTATCTGTGCATGACCATAGGTAGGTGTAGTGTTAGGTTTTGTCTCATTTGTATTGAATTGTTTTACTTGAAAGTTTGGTTTCTGTGATACTAATAATATCAAGGTTTTGTTGTAGACAGTAATGTTTCCAGGCTTCTTTTTTGATATTGTTATTAAATTCTTGTATATTGTGTATACAAATAGAAAGTATTAGGAGGTGAAGGAATTTGGGATTTATATTAGTACTCATTTAGTTAGTTTGTATCTATCGGTACTGTGTTACTACCCGGTGGGTTGGAGCTGAATACTTCAGTGGGTGTGTTTATAGTGTTTACTATTTGGGAAGTAGCGCTAGCTAGTGATTGAACTGTACTAGGAGATGAGGTTAATCTATAATATTGCTGAAGATTGTCTAACTGGGTTTTGGTAAAGGTGAAAGCTCCAGAATAAAGTCAGTGATTGTTTTAACTGAAAAGTGTTGTCTTAACACTTTCATAGTAGGTGTAACTTCTTCGTGAGACTGAATTGGAAGTTTTAATTTAATACTACGAGATATAAGTATTTTCCTTATTTTTGTAATTTCTGCTGGGATCTCAGAAAGGGGCTGTGAAGTGTCAGTTGAGTCTGTTTTGCGAGTTGAAATTTGAATCCAGTTAGAGAGTAGCTGCAAAAAGAAGAAGAAGTGTTTTCTCAATATTTTGGCTGTGCTAGTTAGCTGCTCGGGAGTGGTGATAGGAAGAGTAATGCCAATATCTTTTGGAAATTGGTTTGCCTTAGGTAGATATGATTTGTCAGTGGGTTTGCTTGTAGTATTCCTGTAGATAGTGGGAATTTAAATCTATATTGTGGTGTAATTTGTTGAATAAATTTCTTGGCCTCTGTATCACTTATAATTGGGAAGGAGAATTGGGTACTTGTATGGATCTTACTGGGGTCTGTTGGAAGGAGTGGCTTGGTGACAAAATAGTCATTTGGGAGAAGTTTAAATGTGTAATACTCTCTAACTTGAGTTACTACTTGCTCTAATGTTAAAGAAAAGATAACTGGTTGTAAGGGAAGAGGCAGTCATTTTGAGTTATATAAACTCAAAACGACTTAGATTAGAGTATAATAGCCTCAGGTATGACGAGCATTTTGTATTTGCATTGTCATTCGAGTGACGATCGATTCGTGCTTGCGTCGTCAGAGATATATTAGTATTCGCTCTATCATTCGAGTAATGAACGATTCACGATTGCGTCGTCAGTGTTGTGACAACAGAAATGCCTCACCATCGTCAGAGATATATTAGTATTCGCTCTATCATTCAAGTGACGAATGATTCACGCTTCTGTCATCATTCGAGTGATGATTGGTTTACAAGTTCTTCGTCACACTTGGGTACCACAACCTATAAAAAAATATGACAACAAATTTGTAGTCTTGTTATTACACTTGAATACCCCACGATCTATAAAAAATATGACGATAATTTTACGTTTACGTCGTTACACTTCTGCTATCAGATATGCTATATACACATTATCTGGGCATGTTACATTCACACTATCGATATGCTATCAATTAATGCTACCAAATATGTATGCTTATATCATGTAAATACTATCGAGTATGTTATATTAAAGTATGCCGATTTCGATTGCTAGAATTTTTGACACCAGAAATATATTCGAGAACATACCATAGAAATGGGTGGTAAAAAAATAGTAAACTTCCTATAATTATTATATAATATTACCGAAGTTATACACCCAGAAATATATTCAGAATATATATACCTAGAATCATGTTGTCAAATGGGTAGCCTTCTTCATTTTTTCTTATATAATATTACTGAAGTTAGCTACTCCGAAAACATATTGTCAGATGGGTATATAACTTTATTTTTTCTCTCTACTATGTAGAGTTACACTCGAAAACATATCATTAAAGTGGGTAGATAGCTACTCTGAAAAAAGTGTAGTGTTCTGCCATTTTTTTTATAGCGGAGCTAGTGTCTCTAACACATATATATTACCGCAGATTACTATTGCGAAGCAATGACCCAAAGGGTCTACACCCGATCGTCTACCCTGAGAACATATATCGAAATAAGTATATAACTCTCATTTTTCTTATATAATATTACTGAACTTATATACCCAAGCACATACTATCAAAATGGGTATATAACTTCCATAATTCTTATAATATATTACCAAACTTATATACCCAAAGTATTCACTAATCGAGATCACAATTCTTTTCATTCAACTTACTAAAACTCGATGCATTTTTTTGATATCTCTTACCAGGTATGAAAAAAAATAATTTAAACTTTCGAAAATATATTGGGATAATATAACTTTGTTAACTAATAGATTCATAACATAAAAAAACCAAATATCAAAAATAAGTAAACAAAGCACACAACTCGAGCGGTATGGGGGCGGGGAAACTTTAGCCAAGATTCCAACTTGCAATGATATTATTTCAGAATGCGATAATGGGTTAACAGCTATACTCCAACAAAATTTATCCAATAAACAACCTATATACTTTATACCCAATGATGTAAGTGATGCCACTGAATATATAAATAGGGTATCTATATATATTCTACATATTTACGGCACTTTGATTAATAGGCAAAAGGCTATAGTAGACATTACAGGCATCAAACCCTTCTTCAATGTTACTATACCTGATAACGAACCTTTATTTATATTCAAAGCAAGATTAGTAAAAATTATATTAGAATCAGAAAAGATTGATAAATCAAAATTTGGGATAAAAGTTATTCATGCGTATCCAATTTGTGGTTACCATACCAAGAAAAAGGTATACATTCGCATCATTACATGGAATCATTATGATAGAACACGAATTTTAAAAGAGGTACACAAGTATGGCATTGAAACAGCATCAGATAATATTACAACATGTATTATTATCAAAAAATAGCTCGTGAAAAGAAGTTACCTCTTTCCGAGTGGGCAATATTAAATAATTATCATTATAATCCTAGCACAAACTTACCACATTATTCCTATTATTTTCGTGTATCTGTAGATAATTATCGATCTTTAGGGGAAAATAAACCAAATAATCCGATAATTTCCAAAGTTCTCTCATATGACAGAATTCTTGTTCTCACCTGGGATATTGAAACATATAGTGGTCGCAAAATGGGAGATTTATCCGATGCAAGAAATAAAAAGGATTAAGTATTTATGATTTGTATGACAGTTCATTAGAAAGATAACCCCAAACCACTA
>CAJVPY010003298.1:0-14358 GCA_910591965.1 Dentiscutata erythropus | reverse complement strand
GTTTTCTTTTTTTTTAAAAAGTACTTTAAACTGTATAAATAATGTAAAATTAAATTGATTTAAACTGCCAATCATACAAATGTCTGCCTATGAGATACTAGGTAGATCAACCCAACAGGCTAATGACATTTTATAAAAATTTCTCATATTGATAAAAAAAACTTTAATGTTAAATATTATAAAAATTTTTATTGAGTTAAGAAAAAGAGTTCTTCAAAATTTTTTGATAAACAGCCTTAAATACTACTATAGGATATTTATGAACTTTATTGCGTCAAGAAAAGCATTGATTTGTTAAACTATTATTATCTAACTTATATACATTATATCAAAAAAATACTCATGAATTTTAAGTTTACCAATAAAAGGTATTTTTATTTCAGTTGTTCCAGATTTCTTGGAAGGTTTTCGCTTGGTTCAGATTCTTTTTATCTTTTGAAATGGTGTAAAATTTGATTCAATATTTTTCATACATTTTTTTTGTTGTGAAAAGTTTATAAGACTTTTCATGTCATGTTACATAATTTAATTGATAAAAACAATAAATTAGTTATACTTTATAAAGAGTTTTGACTCGTCATCTCCTAGGAAGTGGTGCATTATCAGGTGACATACGAATTTTCTCTCATATGGTTTTTTTAGTCTCTCCAATTAATGGGATAACATGAATTCCGTTGAACCTAAAATTGAAAATAAATAAATAATATATATGTTTTTAAATGTAATACATACAATTATAAAATAAGCTTATCAAACCTTTCTGAAGAATAATATGTTTGTCAACAGTAAATAATTCATAACTGTTTATCTTCTCAAGAACAATTTGTTTATATAATTCAGACACTGAACATATTAAGTGTTTTTTAAATATATATCTTAATTTCATCAGTATATAATGCCTATATGTTGTGGTCTGGATACAAGTAAATATGATATAATTTTACTGAGGCTAATTTATTTGTAAATCGATCCTAACAAGAATAGCACCTTTGCAACTATAACGATCTTTGTTACGTTGCTTAGAATTATCTAAAACTTTTGTTATCTTTTTTTCGAGCTCTTTGCAGAAATCGCACAAATAAGTTATACTTTTTATCTACTTGTGATTATGATAAGAATATTCACCACCTTTCTTACAGAACTTTACAATTTCAACTACTATAGAGTTTGTTGCAATCAATTACCCCAAGAGCGCTTCGAAAAATTCTGCAAAAATCATATGATTAATAGCTCAGATACGCGCATATGTAATTTTTTAAACACGTATAATTTTGAAATACATACATTTTGTTTTCTTGTACATATTCGAATAAAAATACACTAGTTAAATAAAATCCTAATTTTAACGCTGTTCAAATAAAAATTTAGAGCTTACATTCGAAAATGGCTATTTTAATTATTTATAAAACTTTAAACTATTTTAAATTATTACATATTTCAAAAGATAAAATAAGAATTTATGAACTTTATCGTTATTCTAAACCAACATATTTTGTGATTTTTCTAGGTACACGGTGTTGCAATTCATCTTTCTTTGGCAATCATTAATATCATTTACCAAATTTTTACACGAATAATTAACAATATCACATGTTTTAAATTAGAGAGTAATGAAGTTAAAAGTAAAAATTTTCATTGTTTTTTACATTTTAATAAGTTATTGACAGTTATTATTAATGGCATTCAATAACTGATCATCGTTATCAAATCATTACCTGCTATGTAAAATTTTTATATAAAGTTATGTAGATTTACATAGTTATTTATATAAATATATATATGTGGGGGCCTGTCAGTAGAAAAGGAGCTAAAAGTTATTAAGTAAAAGTTTTTTGAATTTTAAATTAAAATATCTTAACAACTATTAAAATAAAATTTAATAATTTTTTTTTATTTTAATTCTATATAGATATAAAATTAAAATAAAAAAAATTTTATTAAATTTGGTTTAGTAGTTGTTAAGATATTTTAAGTCAAAATTTTAAAAAAAAAATACTAAAAACTTTTAGCCCCCATATGTAAAATTGCAAAAAAATTTTAATTTAATTCGTGATCTATGAGGGGAACCAGTAAAAAACATAGTAAACTTTGGAGATATGTTTACTATATAATTTTTGCCTTTTTTTGGAATCTGGAATTTTCCCAAAGATAACTCAATTTTTACTAAGCCAACCTCTCTTTCAACTTCTAACAAAAGTTGTAGAGAAGAGAATTTCGAGCATAATGGTGGTTGAAATATTAAAATCGGCCCAGTGGATCGTGAGATATGGGTGTTTCAACTACAATTATGCTCGAAATCGATTAATCTTTGGGGGAAACTCCAGATTCTAAAAAAGGTAAAGAACAATAGTAAATTTCCCTATAGTTTACACTGGTTCCCTCGTAGATCACGAATTAAATATTAACATTAGGATAAGATTTTCAAGCATGCTGAACATTTATACGTAGTACATCGAGCGGAGTTTACCTTAGTCACTTTTGAGAAATAGCTAAATTAAATTATTTCTATACAATCGACTCAGGAATAATCACAGAATTTTGCAGAAAATCATGAAATTGGTTTCAGATAATTTTAAATCTTTGCCTGAATTTAGGATCTAAAGTCATTATAATGTTAGCTGATATTAATTTGGTCAGAATTTGCAGATTATAATGTTGACTGACTTTACGTAATTTTGGCCTATTGCAGAATTTTTGCAGAATCATCTTTTATCACAGACGGAATTGGCATTTTGCCACTGCTGTGCATCTATTAAAATTTTTTGCTATAATTACTATAGAATTATTACCTAGCTAAAAAATCTTCATTAATAAATTTTATTATCTGATCGTTTGATATCTATTGTATGATTTTGTAGTTTGTTGTATTGTTATTGATTCGCTTGATGCATAGTCGTGATTGATTAATTGATATTGTGACGTAATGACATAGTTTTGCGATCATTATCCGTGTGAAATTATTTGGATATCCGTTTTGCTATTGATATCCGGATAATTATGGGTAATTATCTGAATGTTTGTCGGATTATCCGGATACCAATAGTAAATGGATATCCGGATAAATTTAGATATAGATAGATTGCTAGGAAAACCGATGTTTGGCATTTTTTGGTCAATTTTAAGATTTCGGATTCAAATGAAAGTACTTATCAGTTATAGGACATGTCCTTTTACAGGGGTTCCAAATGTTGATCAAATGAAAATTTAGACGTCGATCATCTAATTTTATATAAAAATTTTATTCTTGCTAAAGGTTTTTTCTATGATGACCTCAAATTCGTGAAACTATCCAACTATTGCTTTTTAAGTCAAAAATGTAGTTCAAACATTACTTTATTAAATTATAAAAACTCGATTCTTAATCTTCTCTAGTTTGAAGAAAATCTTCGGTTGAGTGTGGAGTATCCTAACTCATATAATACATACAGTTCTGTTCAAAATTACAATAAACTACTTTCCCGACAGCTCAATTTCCTCAGCTCCACTTCCCTAAAATGATTTCTTATCAATCTACTTCACTAAAAACCAGTTTCACGACAATCTACTTTACCAATGATAATACTTAATCGGCTTGAGATTTCATGTTACATATATTGTTAGATACACCTGTTTTATACCTTTACTGATTCAACATTTTTTTTTTCTTTTTAGATTTGTTATTTCAGTATTTAAGTTCTTCAAGTTCTTCAACCACAGATCTAAGCGGGATCAGGCGTATAGTTTGTATTTCATATGTAGTTCTCATTTTATATAATTACCTACATAATAACTAAAAGAACAAATAGCATACTCAAAGAATACCTATTAACGCATTCTTTTTTCTTGAGTTTCTTTTTTATAGTGTCTTTGCTTTTTTTGATTGCCGTAGCATAGAGTGTTCAGAAATCTGCGGTGGCAAAATCTGTGCAGAATTTTGCTCTTGTTCTGCTCACTGAATAATAACCTATTGGTAGACATAGCCTATTGTGTTTAAAATTAGATTTTCTTTTGTTTGATTTTTTTTCTGTTTTTGTTTTTAAAATATTATTTATACGTTACTGCAGAATCTGCAAATTTAACAGAAATCGCAGCAGAATTCTGAACACTCTACCGTTGCGGATCAGTCGGGATAGCATTTGAAAACACGGGGTGTCGCACTAAATCTAATTTTTAGGCTTGGGCTTTAATGGCGGCGGGTTAGTTAATGATTGGGAATTGTTGGATGAATTTGGATTAGTTGTCTTTTTTTTTGGCTCACATTCTTTATGCGTCATTGTTCCAAAATTTTTTTTTCTTTCTATAATTTTTTTTTTTCATTTATTTTCATGATTATATTTTGTCATTGGTTCACATTCATATTCATTGTGTATTCGCATTTCTTTATGTAATTTGTTTCATAATTACTTTTTTTAAAATAAATAATAGCAATAGGTTATATTGAACATCGTTTATTAGAGTGAAAAAGTTATATTAAATAAAACTTCAAACATAAATTATTTTATTGAATAAAAAGTGCTGATAAAACTATTGTCTTCTCATTACATCAAGATTTATAAGAAATTGTTTGTGTAAAAATACTTTTAAAGTAATGTATGGTTTCGAAATAATACCCATGTGTGCCTTGAAATAATGAGCACTCTGTGTAAGATCTTTAAAGCCATGTATTAAATTCTTTGATGTAGTGAATTCTTTGTAAGTTAGCCAATCACATAAATGTTATACTATGTCAAAAAATTAGCCTTTGTCTAAAATGAAATACCCAGAATAATGCGTAGATAGGTTGTTACGCGAAAATGCGATACAGTTGATTGCGCGAGCGTTATAGTGTTTCGAAAAAGTTTCATCTGAGTAAACATATTTGGTTTTTGCTCTGGTATGATCTATTTTTTTGAAAAATGTTTCAGAATTAGAAAAATAGGCCAAAAGACTGGCCGAATTGCTATCGTAATATCATTTTGCCTATTGTATAAACTAAACAATTAGTAAGTAAGTGAATATTAAATGTCAAAATTTGTAAAAAAAAAAAAAGTATAAATAAGTCTCGCCATCATTCCTTCTAAAACATAAATCTCAAAATTTCTTTTCTAAAAAACAATTCAATCATATTGATATCGTTTACTCTACAAACTATTGAATAAATTATATCCATTGCTAAGTTTACAATTAAATTTCTATAAAAATAATCCATCCAAACAATGACTAATTTTGAATCTACTTACTTTGAAGAATTCGATGCTTCGGAAAATTACGAAGAGGAGTTCATCATCGACTCTTTAATTTTTGAAAATGTACAAACCTTATTACATGATGACGAAATTGAAACCATTGATCTATATGGAAATGAAGACATTGACTTGAACGAGTTTGAACTTGAGAATTTTGTTGAAATGGATATAGAAATTGAAGAAGGTTCTATGAATACATTGAAATTAACACAATGTATTATTGTAGACGTTATTCAAGGTGAGATAAAGTGTTGCAATAGCACAAAAAACCTACGGCCATTGCGACAAATGGTAGGAACATGGGAAATTGATCTACATACAGTTGAAAAATGCCGCGATAGCACAACAAATCTATAGCGATTGCGACAAGCAGTCAGAAATATTACTGAATATTCTCGACTTGGTGTATGTTATTCTCATTTTCTATTTGATCAGAACCAACTTCATGAGCCAGGGATGAAACAATCACGTTTGATCAATAAAGGCACTATTCATTTTCGGATTTGTCTTTTCTGTAATAAAAAAAAATGCTTCTTTAGCCGTGAAAACTGTTGTACAAGCTATTTATGGAATGTCAATGAATGGAATATTCAAGTACCTTGCATTGGTGTTTTTGAATGTCCTGCATTCTCTGAGAGATGTATTGCAAAAAAATCATTTTACAGTTATCGTGCACATTACATCTGCTCAGAATGCTTTCAACAAAATGGTGAACATTTATATGGTAGACCTGGTAGAGGCGGAGATATTTTACCATGTGCGCATTATGAGGATACAAGCGACACTCTAAAGCTTATCAGAAAATGGTTAATGTCTGTGGCAGAGTCAGAAGATCGTGATCTACAAGAAAAACTTTTATCCCAGATATCCCCCATGTTAACTACTATTAATTATAAGACAGAGGATACAAATTTATCAAACTCAGAAAAAAAAACATTACCAAGTAAGTTGCTTGTTAAAACGGCAATAAAAATGAGAAAGGTTGAATTGAATAGGTTAAACAGATTAACCGGAGGGGAGTCTCATATAGCTCTGAAAAAGGCCTCGGTAATGGGTAAAAAACTAGAAAAGGAAATTTTAAATTCATGTTCTGAAATTAAGAATAATAAAAATCAGTTAGAAAACCCGAGCTCATATGAAGACTACTTCGAAGCATTGCCTGCTGTCATTTGTAGCTTCTTTAAAGCCCTTCTAACAGTACTACAACAACATAAACTAAAAATAGTTAATAATAAGAGGCATCAATGTGAGCTTCCTTTAAAATCTCTTGATATAAATCAAATATCAAAAACTACTACTTTACTGATTTCAATACTACTTACCATTGCTTTTCCAGGAACAAAAATCTGGCTTTCGAATATTATATCATCGATATGCCAAAACCAAAAATTACTACTACATCTACGAGAGATTCTTTATTTGGCACGTGTTATCTCATACACTAAGCGGTATAAAAATCATCTTGAAAATTTAAAGATACAGCATATTGATCCTAAAAATAACTTAATTGAAGGACTAAACGTATGGAATCTGGCGGTAATCGACAATATTGACTTTAAAGCTTCTACATTATCATATGGCAATATTTTTGACATTACATGGCAGATTTCACACGCAACATTGCGAATAGTATTCCAGTTCACTCTTTTGATTTACCTAATTATCTAATTGAAGATTATGAATCTGCTACTCAACCATTGTTTGGAGAGTCTTTGACTACTGATAATATTTTAGTAATATATGAAACTATCTTAAATAGAATGTTAGAGAATCATGAAAATAACTTTGAAATAGAAGATGTGCATTCTGAAATTACCAAACAAATACCTATGGGTTGCAATATTTCACCACCAAAAATTGTAATACTAAAACCCAGTGATCCACCATCTTGCAATGATAATGTTCATACAGCATGTGAAATGTATCTCGATGATTTACCTCGTAGTTGTGACAAGCGTCTATACATTGCATGTGACCAGGCAATCTTTGGAAGATTAATCTCTTATAAAGAAACCCATAACGATGTTCGACTTCTTTTGGGACAGTGGCATACATCTAAAAACATGTGCTGCACTTTAATTACTATCTTTTCTAGATATGGAATATTTAACCTTGCGGCAACTCTTGGAGTACGATTTCTAGACAAGTTTGAACATGTAATAGATTACCGAGCAACATGTCGTGTTTTAGAATTGATTTGGGTCGCAGTCAGGATTGCATTGTGTCAGCATGTTAAAAGAGAAAATAAAACAATGAACGATATTTTAAGTGGTAATAATTACCTTGTAAAGGTGTGGTATCTCTTCTTTTGCTAGACAGAATATTTTATAGGCCATAAAATTGGAATTAGAAGAGGAAATTACTGGATGCAAATGACAAATTTGGCTGCATTTGCACCTCTCTTTCCTGCAGCTGGAAAGTTTAAGTATGCGAGTTCTGTGGCACACTTTTTGGTTCAGGTTCACAACAATCCACAGCTACAAAAATTATTAAAGATTGTGTGTTTAGTAAACCTCACAAATAAAGGGCATTATTTTGCCTTTGATGAAGCACTTGAAACGTATGGCGTAAAATTTATCAAACAAAATATTACAGGTAATATTACTGACTAGCAGACAATGATGTTAAAAATTAAGGCAGCCTAGAGTAAGAGAGATCGTTTATCAACACTTTTTGCTGAGTATATTGACGATGTTGTAATGAGCCAAAATATTTGTTCGATCAAGTCACGCAAGGACTCACTCTGGTCATTAGCTGCAAAGTTGTTGTCTGTCTTTAATTATCCGAATCCTGCAAGCCACTATTTGTTTGAAGATGCACCAGAAGTTAGTGAAGAGGGTATTAATAATATCCTTTCATTTTATAAAACTGGAAAATCGCGCTTTCAAGAGGTGCTTGTGCAGGATATATATAAAACTGAGCCCCGAACTTCTGGACGTCATATGTGAAACATAAATCGTTATTCTTATGCTCAACTTGAGAATATAAAAAAACAAAAAAGAAGTCAAGTAAATAATCCTAATTATGTTGAACAAGATACTTTAGTATCATAACGGGCATCAATATCTTCTGCGATTAACCCTTTAAAACAATCACACTACACTACTACTGAAATAGAGAAAGATATACTTAAACAATTATTTGAATTTGGGGATAGTGTGCCTGAAGCTAAATTCCTGAAAGTGTTGGCAGAACTTCAAACTATCTCTTTGGACTGGACGATAGAAAGAGTTAAACTGTATTGGAAAAATAACTGGCACAGAAATCATCAAAAATAAAACAATATTAGATTATTATTTTTGTATAAAAAAAAAAACAAACAAATTCGTTTAAGTATCTGACTTCTTTTTATTAAATTCAGAATCACATTGTATAATGGTTTAAACTTTTATATAGAACTTGTTGTTCATCTAGAATTCAAGATTTTAGAATATGTGGTTAAAATTTCAAAGGTACTTAAAAAATTTTCAAATTGTGTACAAGCACCCCTATTTAGTCATGATGGAGATTGGACTTATTAAGAAAATTGCTACTTGGTAAATTATTATATATTTTGGGTAATTATATAGCAGCAATTTCTACTCAAGTCTAATCTCTAATCACGAAAAGATTCTTTGTAAAATTCATTATCTCAAATAAAAAACTATTTTTTTATTATAATAGTCTTCAATTTTTGCTTGGTCTCTTTAAACAAAGCGATACTTTTTTGATCTCCCTACATGAAAAGAGAAAAAAAGTACATTTAGTTCCGAATTAATCTTTGATCTACTAATTAAAAGGGTACTTCATAGCAAATGTTCAAAAGCTGCAACTAAAGTGCCCATGTGTTACTAATGAGTTTTGTAGCACAATTCCTTTGCTACTGTTAACAAAGTAAATCTAAACTTATTTTACAGTATTTGAAAGAAAATCTTACCATTTACAATGAAAAATTGCTGTTTTTCGACTCATTCTTATTTTATAAAGAGTCAAGTAATACAAGTATTTCTGGTATAAAATGAAAGTTCAAAACTTGAAAAATAAAACTTGTCTAAGGTTCGGGATAATATATACTATTGAATAATTGAAGAATTTAAAAAAAAAGGTCTGGTCGATTTATGTTACACAAAAATAATCACTAATAAGATCATCGGGGGACGACATGTCCTATGACTGTTATTCTTACTTATACATAGAGCATTTTTTTTTTCTATATTGACTTAGTAAACTATCGGGATTTTTAGATTTAAAAAATTGTTCTTCGAAAATTAGACATTCTAAAAATAGATGACAACCAAGGATTATCCAATCAAAATTAACTGATTGAATGTGTAATATAAACTTTTTGAAGAATGATTTGTGTACATCGGTTTCGTACAACTTTGCATATATCAATTTTTTTTTAGCCAATGAAATCTCAGCATTAGTTGAGCACTTGAAATTCGACAATTATTTACGTACCTCAACGGTTGTGTACATCATTTTAATTCGTTAAAATATTTATTAAAAAGCCTCTAAAAAATTATAAGTTTCTAAATATTATACTTATTCAATTATTTATACTTAATTAATTATTTATTATTTATATTTGTTTATTTAAAATCCTAACATTTTGCTTCACACTTTTGTCACGATATTATCGAAAGTATTTCAACATACCAAAGTCCAGTTTAAAAATTATTATTATTATATTAATGAATGAATATTAATTAATTAAAATATGTTACAATGGAAAGACTTTATTGATTATATTGTTAGTAATGAAATTTTAACATTGTGAAACAAAATTTTACACATCAGATAGATAAAAAGATATAACTTCGCTTCGCTATTAAATTCTCTTTAGCATTAAACAAATTTTCGACTCTTGCTGCATGTTCAAACTTGTTTATAAAATAATATTAAATAAATAACTTATCTTATTACTACTAAGTATTAAATTACCCATGCTAATATTGAATATCAAAATTTCAAATCAATTAATTATGCAAACACAAATATTTAGAAACATGAATATCAAAAATAAAAAAAATAAAAGCAATGATATAAGCTATACAAATACAAAATATCTAGAAACATGAATATCAAAAAAAAATAAAAAAAAAGCAATGATACTGTATAAGCTATACAAAGAGAGAATTCTATTCTTCAGAAAAACCCTGGTGACAGCAAATTGGCAAATACTGAGGATTTAGAGGCAGGACCTGTATATCTCTGTTTGGTTTGAGCTTAACCAGCACAATATGGCTTTGCCCATACCAATGCAAAATGATAGGTTTCTTGTGACGCCCAAGTACTTGATCAAATAGCAGAAAAAGGAGACTCGATACAGAGTTCTCACTGAATACTGCTATTGGCACATTAAATGCGTCAGATGCCAGCTGTGCACACTCCGGTGCATAAAACCAATATTCTTGTGAACATCATGGCTCAATATAGGACAAAACACTTGTTAATCGTTCAACATTATATCCAAGTATATTAGCATACATATTTAGATTTCTGGTTAACTGAAATTTCATAACGCTTTTGACATTTTTCTATTTCTCTTCTCCCTGGAATATAGCTACAGCCAATGATCAAAAACCGCAATGACTATTAGCAAGTGGGTCATAAACCTGTATTATATATGTATATATAAAAAAAAAAAAAAAAAAAACTAATTTGAGCAAACTAAATACAAAATTACCTGTAATATTGCACTTTGAGGAATTTGTGAATCATAATTTCTACCAGCTATTAGTAGCACTTTATCTAACTTTTTTTTTTAATTTTAGTATTAGCATTAGCATTTTGAATCTCATCTGCGCCACGGATACGCTTGTTACTACAGGACGACCATGTGAATGCTTAATTGCAGGCATCTTAATTTTCTTATAATTTGTAATGGTATCAACGTTAGTTGTCTCAAAAATATTATTATTATTTTGTAAAACACTTAAACCTTTTTGTAGCTCCGGTATTTTGTTATTCTCAAGAATATACTCTGAAGCACTTTGCATAAAATTAACTAAAGCATCATGATGACACTCCGGCAGCCTTTTAAAAATCTTCTCAGCAAGTTGAGAAACAGAATTCGAGATATGATCAGCTTCAGTATGTTGTATATGCCAACGAGAATGAACTTCACTTGGTAGCAAATCAGTGCGCAGACATAGCAAATATACTACAATAACATGCTGGCACGGAGTTCTAGTATGCTGTGGATGCAAACATGTACAGGTACTTGGTGTTCCAATATGTACAATATGTGTTTTACTTACCTTATCATCAAGCTCTACTATATTGTACATATCATTATATTTAAAAACTCTATATTCGCCAAATATTACAAGGTCTCTTTGTTGCTTTATATATGTTTTAAAGGCAAATCGTGAACATACTAAATGCAACTTTTCCAGACCTGTGTCTTTATCATCTCATATACGCCTATTCTGGTGTAAAAAGGTTTCATATTCAAATTTTTGTGTATGTTCTTTTTGCTGTTGCCACATAATCACTAATAACCTTAATAAAATAAAAAGGATTCTATAAATAAATAAATAAATAAACGAGTACTACTCTGTAAATAAAAATTAACATTATTACAAATATATATTGTATACATAGTAGTGATTATGTTAATTTTTACTTACAGGTTTTAAAATCAATTAACTAGTTTAGTAAATAATGGTGATTACTTTTTTTTTAAAAAAAGTAAAACTAATCAGTTAAAAATTTTCTTCTCATTAAACTCATTATCAATTAACAGTTTGAAAAAATTTGTTTAGTCAATTAACTTATCCTTACCTATTAATCGGGGTAATACGATTCTCAACACCTTTTAATTTACTATGCAGACCTTCAACACGCTGGCTTGACTTCATGTCAAGATTTACATTTTTTTTTGTATATAGCGCCAGCCAACTTTCTCTATGTGGCATCCAAGTATCACATATATATTTTTTTGCACTTGGAAATTGTGTTCACAATTCTGTAATTTCTTGATTCATCTAACTTTCTAAAAGGTCTTCATATACGAGTCTTCTAAGAGCTTGAATAAGGATTCCTTTAAGTTTATTTCAGATATTTTTAAAAATGCGCCATGTGCACAACTGATGCTTTGTGTTGGGAAAGACAGCAGATATCGCAGCCATAAGAGCCAACTTTCGGTTAGTCATCATCATTGCTACATGTGAATCACCTGTAAAAGTTATCAGCGCTCTATACAACTATTGCAATACTCAGCAGTAAAAGTCTTTCGTTTCAGCATATACAAGTACAAAAGCTAAAGGGTATGTTGATCCGAATCGGTCAATGCTACAAACAACAATTAACGGCATTAAAAATCTGTTTTAAAAAACAAATCAAAATGCTTATTAGTTATAAATAAATAAATAATTGAATAATAAATAATTAAATAAATAAAGTATTGTATGTATACGGGTAAGTGTAGCTACTAAAACAGGTAATTAAAATCGAAAAAAGATAATAATATCACTCTTTTGTCTATGAATTTCATATATGCATATATCCTGCATATAATAATTATTTCATAATATAAAAAGCTAACAATTACAAATAATAATTATAATATGCAATATATACATATATGAAACTCACGGATTCACAGAACTTAATGACAAAAAAAAAACAATATTCATCGATTTAACAATAATAACCTGTTTGTTCTATATGTTACATCAATAATTAGAACATCCTTTGCTATTACAAACTCAGAAATTGCACTTCGATATGCCCAAAAAATTGCTTGAATAAATGATCCGTCTTGATCACGATCATCAGAATAAGCAGGTTTCATTGCTATACTCGCTATAATATTTTCATCATCTTGTAGAGTTGCAACTTCTGCTGACGCTAGCGACTAACTGCATTATAAACATTGTATTTGTGCATATACTTTGAGCTTATAGAAGCTAAAACGGAAAATATATCTCTCGTTCGAAGTCTATTATCATAAAGCCTCTCAATTGTGGATAGTTCATTCTGATCAAATTTTCGCATATTACTACTGAACTTTCGAGCATCAGGAAAAATTTCGTGATTATGCTTTAAGCATAATCTGGTTATGGCAAATTCTTTTATAAGCTTATAATAATTTACCCCAATGCCAAATTCACAGCCCATACGCTTAGTAATATATGTTTCTTTTTTTTTTCCACCATAACTCCCCTGCTTTTCGCAAGCAAAAAAAGCCTGCCTATAACTACTATCAGAATTTTTAGTTGTTTTCCCTAATATTAGAACAATATGAGTTTGTGCTGCATAATTTTCGGCAAATGCACAAACTTCATCAAAAGTAAAAAAAGTTTTTCCTATTTTAGGAATAAGAGCAATATTAGCACCCATAATGATGAGAAAGTTCAATAATATAAAAAAAAAATAAGAATTGATAAAAAATAATAGAAGTGAATAAGAAAATCACAGGAGTAGGCCAGTGAAAAATGGATAATGAAAAAGTTATGAGAATAAGAATAGAAACAAATGATATCACAAAGAAGATCCAACAAAGAGTAGACCAGCGAAAGTAGATATAATGAAGAATATTAAAACAAGTGAAAAATCACAAGAATAGACTAGTGAAATAATGAAGAATACTGTATATGAAACAAGTGAATAAGAAAAATTACGAGAAAAGGTTAACAAGAAGTAGACTAACGAAAATAATAACGAAGAATATATAAAACAAGTGAATAAGATTAACGGAAATGAGTCAATGTGTATAAGGTGAATGATAAGTATAATGAGTGTAAGTGTAAAATTAATCATTCGATTTATCATTATCGTTATATAGGTTTAAGTTTGCAATTTTATTGGTTGATAAAAATTGATAAAAATTTTGATGTACGTATCTGAGGTATGCAAATAATCGTCGAATTTGACTAACGCTGCAATTTTATTGGCCAAACCGGATTGATGTACGCAAAGTTGTACGAAACCGATATATACAAATAATTCCCCCACCATTTATTATTGTATTAATTAGTATACTTTAAGAAAGTACAGAGCAATATAAAGAATGCTTATAGTCAGTTATTTAAACAAAGGTGTTCGCGAATCTTTGTTAAATACTTTCAAAATTAATATATTTTAGAGAAATAAAAATCAAATTTAGAATTATGAATGTCAAATTAAACAGTGCATTTGGCGATTCATGTTTATATAGTCTAAAATG
>CAJVPY010003297.1:0-14361 GCA_910591965.1 Dentiscutata erythropus | reverse complement strand
TGAGAGCTTCATGTTTGTTTAACCATTTTCAATATTCATAGAAAAGATAAGTCAAGCGAGCCTTCCAAAAAAGTATTATAAAATAATATAAAAATTTTTTTCATCAATTGTGTAACGATTTTATGACGTATCAACGGTTCCTCCTGTTCTGCAGTGGGCAGTGCAAGGACCTTATTTATGGTAGCTGGGCTCCACGATTGTTGTGGCAATGCAAGGACCCACCTAAAATAATAGGGCTCTGCGGCCGTGCAAAGACCCGATTGAATAGTACAATCATTACAGGCCGATTCTCTTTTAGCTATGTTTCCCTCCTTGTGGGCCGTTTTCTTGTCTGGAATATACTGGTTTAGTTAGGAATGGCACGGGATCGTATTCAGGGAGATTGATTAGTAGGAAGGAATAAAGTAGTACCAATTGGTGTTAATTTAGTTTTCTAAGCATAGGTTTCTAAGTGTAGGTTTTCTAAATATCGTAGAGCTTTAGAGATAGCGAACGGATTTCCCATATGTTCTTCAAATTTGTTTAATAAAGTCATCTGATTGAGTAATAATAATGCTCGATTATGAATAATGACGATCCTGTTAAGACATTAATTATACAAACGATCAAATATCGCAATAGTTACAGTTTGGCGATGATTATGAAGTTGGCTGATTTAACACAGCCAATCAAATCTGATAAAGGTTATATCGGCATGACCAGGCATTATTTTATAATAAAAAAAAAAATAAATAAATAAAAAAATAAAAATAAAATAAAAATAAAATAAAATAAAATAAATAAAGTAAATAAATATATAATAAATATTAATATTATAAGGATAGGAACGATTAATTCCTTTTTACTTGTTTGACTTCATGTTTCTCTCATGCTACATGATTGAATTCCTGATTAGGATTAACCGCCCTTGACTGACATATCTCTGCTTAGCCATATCTGTTGGCTTACGTCAACTTAAGTATATTTCATTATAATTTTATAACATTAAATACCGAAGAACAAGCCCTACTACTTTCTCTCCCTATCGCCCTCCCAAAATCAACCCCCTTACTATTTGAATATACCAATTACATAATGTCCATTAGCTCGACCTTTATGCGCCTAACCTTACAAAGATTCTAAAAAATAGCAAAAGCCTTAAACATTTAAGTATTAACGATCATGTTAATACTTATTAACATTTTAAATGTAACTACGAGAAAATGTTACATTAAAAACATTAAAACGTTTAAAAATTAGATATGGATTAGAAATGGGAGTGGAAGTAGGGCAAATAAAATTTCTGCAAAAGTAATCATATAAATGGTTTTTTATTACGCATTCAAGTAAGTATAAATATTTGTTATATTTATAGACTTTTGGAATATACTAAATAATTTTATTATATTTTTATTAAATATTATTGTTACTGTACCAATTTTTTTTTAGGTTGACATTGATTTTAGCCAAAATGCAATAGATAATTACAAATACAGTATCCTACTTGTTATGTTAATAGGCTAAAACTACCAATGGCGAAGAAAACTTAGGGGACAATTATGCTAGCAATACTAGAGTTGAAGAATCTATGAGTTCAAGATTACATTCGAAAGGTTCATCATTATCAGTTCACAACGAATCAGTACATGCAAGAGACCATTTCTCATGGTTTTCCTAGGTCACAACTCTAAAACAAAAAACTGCATTATAAGTACCTATTTTTTTTATATGAAATCTTTATAGTCTTTGGCTCACCATCTATCCTACATACTTCTTGTAACTTAATTCCTAATAATATGTTTGTTATATAATTTTAAATATAAACTAATCTTTTGAAAAATTGGCTCAAAGAAGTCACCAAAGTGAATCTGACGATGACAACAGTGTTATATCAAAAACTAAAAAGAAAAATGCCAAGGTCTGATAATACAGTAGTTTTGAATTTACCGCGAATATTATTAAATAACTATGTAAACTTTGGAAACCAATAACTATAAAAATAAACCTCGTCACCCTGAAAGCCAAGAGTCGGTCTTAAAGAAAACTAGAAAAATGAATTATTTCAACAAATAACAAAAACTGGACAGTTGGGCTCCAGCAAGTTATACTTACTATGAACAATTTATACTGGCGAGCACTTAAAACAACCCCGTATCAAATAGTCTTTGGATGATCCGAACCTGATTTCAATTATTATTAATATTTAACTCTTTCAATTCACTATCTGTTAAATAATTATAATTAATATATTAAAGAATAATACAAAATAATAAATATAGATACCTTGATAAAATGATATAGTATAGCTAATAAATTTACTTTTGTAAATATCATCAGGATATCTGTAAATGTGTACTTTTAATATTTTTTAATATTTCATCAGATTTAGTTAGTTCTAATAAAATATTTTCGTCATTAATCCATTCTGTAAGGATTTCACAGACTTTTATTGCTGATGAACGGTTTGCTGTTTCCCTTTCCCAACATTTTTTCACCAAATTTATATAACACAGTGGCATGTTCCCAATAATTATCGGTCAAAATCATTGCAGCATATTTCAATTTGAAGTCATTGTCCAAATTCTCGATTATAAAATACTGGTTTTCCATATAATATTTCTCACATAATTATGCCAAATGAATAAATATCTGATGCTATTGAATAATAACCTCTATCTAAAGCTTCTGGTGCAATATGTGGCAAAATTCCGCAAATTCCACGTCTTTCTGCATTTAATGCTATATTTGCTGATATGTAAAGTCCCAAATCTGCAATATAAATGCTATGTAAATGATCTTGTAAAATATTACCGCTATGCAAATCTCGATGGATAAGTTCTTGAGAATTTATACTTCCATTTCAGTTGTGTCATAGAGTGAGGATTTTGACGCAATGAACCCATTGAAGCAAATTCTAGGACAAGGATATAATCTCCAGAATCATATTTTGATATTCCATAGCATTTTAAAAATGAAGGATGTTTGGAATTAATATCAACATTATGCCTTTAACTTTAATGATAAATTAAAAAAATAAAGTATTTAATGCAACATTTAATAATTCTTAAAGAAAATGATGAGCATATAAATAAAATTACTTCTTTTAAAAACTCTTCGTTATAAGATTTTGATCCATCGAACAATTTGAGCGCCCAAATATTTTGTTCTTTATCTAGCCATTTGGCATAAAATACCGTTGCAAATCCACCTTGTCCTATTTTTTTAATATCATAAACTCTTTATATGAAATCCACGATATTGGATATTTTCCCTCAACCAGTAATTTTTTAACATCATCATGTTAGAATTTTCTTTTGTCCATCTAAAAAAAAATTAACAAATAAATTTATACTATACCGAAAGTAAATTAATAAAATTACCCAATATCTTATTTTTTGTCCTAATTATTATTAGAAAATGAATGTTAAGAAATTAAATTATAGTAAAAATTAAATAAATAGATTATTTACATTTGATACCAATAGTCAACATTTTGTAAATCTCGCGAAATTCCAATCCCATTTCTATAACAATAACCAGGTTTAGACATTCCGTTAGTCTCTCTCATCTCGGCAGTTTTTTGATAATGAAGAAATGCTTTATAATTATCTTTTTCAATCCCAATTCTATTCGGATAGTAACGTCAAACGTGATATATTGAGCAAAAACCCAACTCATCAGATTTTTGAAAATGAATGAATGCCTTATATTTATCCATTCTAACTCCTATTCCGTCTTTATAACAGTATGCAAAATTATATATTGAAAAACATTTCCCATCTCAGCAGATTTTGATATTTAACGAATGCAGTAATTTCCAATTTGATTTATTGCATTAACATTTCCCATATCAGCAGATTATTGATAATTAACGAATGCCTTGTGTTCATCCTTTTGATAGCAATATCCAATTTGATTTATTGTCACGGAGTTTACTGGACTACCGTGTACTTCTTGACTTTACTAATGAGTCTTCACTCGCTTGGATAATTTAATCGATGACCGTGTATGGTCCTTCCACCGATAATGTATTCACACAGATAACAGTTTATTCACTAAGTGTCAAGGTAATTCCAAGAACATTTCCCCATTTTGGATCGATGCTTTATATTAATTACTAATACATATTTGCGTCACTGATTATTACATACTATCTCATCGTTCATGCAATCAATGTTTTAAACTTTTAATTTTTATGCAAACCCGAATCACGCCATTCATGCAAATCACGATCATGATGCCTGATTCTTGCGCTACGAATATCCGGGTACCAAAATCGACCACGACATTTATTGCACATCACAGCAGATTTTTGATAATTAACGAATGCCATATGTTCATCCTTTTCAACTCCTATTCCATGTTGATAGCAATATCCAAGGTTACTTATTGCACCAGCATAACCCATTTCAGCAGATTTTGATAATTAATGAATGCCTTATTCCATTTCGATAACAATCCACGAGATTATATATTGCAGAAACAATTTTCATCTCTGCAGATTTTTGATGCTTTTTGTTCATCTTTTTTGTCCCTAATCCATATTGATAACAACTTGCGAGATTATACATTGCAGAAGCATTTCCCATCTCAGTATATTTTTTATAATTAACGAATGCCTTTGTTTATCTTTTTTAACACCTATTCCATTTTCATAGCAATATCCAAGGCCATTCATCGCGCTAGAATTTCTCATTTCGGCAGATTTTTGATAATTAATGAATGCCTTACATTCATCCTTTTCAACTCCAATTCTAAATTCATAGCAACATCCAAGGTCATACATTTTGGCAGACTTTTGATAATGGATGAATGCTTTATGTTCATCCTTTTCGACCCATTTACCCTAATAATAACAATCTGCAGAACGTTTTGAATATAGGATTGACATGATCATTTAAGCAAAAATTGATAATATCATCTGTATTTTGTTTTTTTGTTTACTAGAAATTGTTCTAATATGTCAGGAAATCTTGGTCTTTCAATCTTTCTTCATTATACAGAATACACATTTCTTTAAAAATTTTTTCTGGCTGCTTAACAAATTGTTTTTTTGTAAATTGACATCTTGCTGCAAGAAAGAACGTGTCACATATGAAAACGTCAAATTTATTAAAGATTCCGCAACGTTTATTTATGTTGTTAGGTACAATTTCACATGCATATGTTCGTACGTGCATTTGTACGTTCGAATTAGGTGCGTTATTCAATTTTTCTTTTCGTGTTTATAGATTCCGGACCCAGAACTGAGAGTTTATAAATCGTAATTGCTGCGTAAAATCTGCCGGCAGACTTACCGTAAGTGCTAATGCCCTTTTTTTTAATACGTGATTTTTTGTAATCCGTTGTCTTTTTTTTTTTAAAAAAAAAATTATGCGTATATTTTTTAAATTTTTTCTTTTTATTTCTTAATCTTTTTTTTGGGTTTACTACTCTGCACCATAGGTGTTCAGTACTATAAGTCCATAATTCTCAAAAACATATTAAGTAATTAAGGTTAGAGATACTCAGAACCCAAACCCTATGTAATCAAAAACATATCGGCGGATTTGTGGAATTTAATAAATAGAAAAACCCATGAGCCGTATCTCTGGTCAAGTTTGCAGATCATTTGGCCAGCTTTGAAGTCAAAGAATTTCAAAGCTGGCTAAATGACCTGCAAATTTGACCAGTGCTATGGCTCATGGGTTTTTCTATTTATCAAATTCCACAAATCCGCCGATATATTTAAAATATTATATATAATCCTCGTATATATCTTAAATTACACCTTAATCCTAAATTTTAACAAAAAACATATTAACACCAACAACACCATAGGTGCACAATCTGCTTATTATTATTATTATTATTATTATTATTTTGTTTTAAAAAAAAAAAAAAAAACTCTAAGTAATTTCGTGAACTTAGTTACGAGTATCGACACGGTGTTGGTGTTAAAAAAAAAAAAAAGATGAAAGAAGGTTTTTGAATATTATATGAGTAGCTGAGTTAGGAGATCCAGTTGCAATGAATGAACAAAGTAAGAGGGTAACGCTATAGGGATTTGTAATATCGGTTTTCGTTATGTAAATGGAAGGGGATTATAGTAAAGCATTTGAATGCTATAAAAAATCTGCTAATATGGGTACTGAAAGTGCAATAAATAATGTTGTTCAATATTATCGGTACGAAGAGAGATATTCAGATGGCAAATTATTGGTTCACAAAATATAGAAACTAATAAATCACCATACCATAACAATCTTGAACTTAAGAGGGTATTAAACGATGAGAGATTTAAATTATTTGGATTTATTGTGATGATTCAGAAATATCAAAGAAAAGAGAAAAGAGGATTTACAACTGTATATTATTCACGTTGGTTAGAATATGAAAAATGTTACACTTAAAGAGATTCATGATTCAAATGAAGAATTACTGTAAAATTGGTTATGAGAGTCCTTCTTTCTTGGAATATCAAGAAATAATTATAGTGATATGTTGTTGTTATGGATTATGTATTAAAAGGATCGTTGCAGCAAAACCTTGCACAAATACCACAATTGGAATGGAAAGATAAATTGAGTCTCTTGTACTGTATAGCATTGGATTTCGAGTCAATTCTCGCTGGAACTCGTTCACAAAGATTTACACTGTGGAAACATTTTGCAAAATATACTGTAGTATATAGCACTGTGGTTAATTTTGATCCGACGCAAATTTTAATTTGACGTGCAACATATAAGTTATAGAGTGTGCATTTAGAGAAGGTGCACTTAGAAAGTTTCACTGAATATTTAGTGCTTATAAATCCATTTTATTATTAAATTAAACCTGTACATAAAGAGCTATATACACTTTATTCTTTAGCTTGCGCAGAAATTTATAGTAAAGACCATTCTTGACATTTAAACTTCACATCTCTAAAGTCAAAGTTTTTAGATATTACTCGAGCTAGCGAGCTTTCGAAATTTTATTTTAATTAACAGCGATAATAAAATATGCATTTTATAAATACTGATAGCACCGAAAATCAAAACATATTTGTCCCAAGAATCTGATAGCAACAGCTTGTGAAACTATACAAAGAAGGTACAAATACGACGAATAAAAAGATACAAAATTCTGCCGAGTCAATTATACAAAAGAAAAGATATTTAATCATAATTTAAAGGCGAATTTTATGTATAATATATATTTCAATTATAAATTTAACTTAAGGTTTCTAAATAAGCGGTTTGACCCATTCCCGATTATTAGTCATTAAACAAATCGATTAATATATATATATATATATATTAAATTTATAAATTCAGCAGAACTAAGTATGAAAGTATTCCATGATCAAACACAAAAAGTGTTTCCTGAATCATCTGCTTCACAGCCAGGCGTCTTACAGTCATCGCTAGATGCACATGGATCACCTAGATTACAATTATTCTTCTTGCCTCCCACCAAGCAACCGTTGGATAATTTATGTACACAGACAAAATTTTGACAAGACTTGAATACGCAATCATTATTAGAGCTGCAAGCAGAGCCTGAATGGCAATCACGTTTTCCTTCACCTGTCGAACAATCTACGCAATTAAAAGAATTTCAAGTTTTAAAAATAGAAGCCATCATTTACTATGGATTTAACGAAAGCACTAATTTTAAGTGATCATTCACCTCCTTGATCCACTCCTTTAATAAGTGGAGTCCACGCTAAACTAAGCATTAGGCTCAAAATTATACTAATGATAATGGTAGAGAATATGGATTTCATGACGGATGTGTAGTTAATATCTTAGATAAAAATACGTACGTACATTATATATATATATGTTTGTGGTTTCAGCGGTGGTGATCATTTAAATCATTTTTGCGATCGTAAAACATGGAGCGTTGATCAAACAATTTCTTTAAGGAAAGTTTTTAATAAATTATCGTTATTGGAAATACTGTAATGGTAAATCCGATGGTCCTAATGTAGTACAGTAATTTCAATTTTTACGGATGATCATAGCTTCTTTACATGCCTTAGTCTATTGTTAATGCGGTCTATATATTACAGTGCTCGCAATATGTCTTGTCTATAAATTTCGCAGGCATTATCCAGGTTACAACTTCACAAGTGAGTGGATATAGGATCTATACATAAACAATATAAGAATTGATGTTTCTGTATTTAATTTTTAAATTTGAATTAACCTCAATTTCTTGATTTAAATACTCCGAGTTTCAAATTTCCAACCTAAGTCGTATATGCCCATTGCTTACGTAAACGGGTTTTAGTCAGTGTTGGAAATCCAGACAATTTTTTGTTATATGTTTATGTTTATTAATAAAAATTGGAAATTGATTTCTACAATCCCGGAGATTTAATGCGTACACATCAGAACAGTGTTGTTAATGAACATTGTTCATGAACAAATGAACAAATGAATAAATAAACAATGTTTATTGTTTATTGTTTAGTGTAGCGCAGTCTATTTTTAATAATTTAAACTTTATAGTTATTTACTTTACTGACCTTTATTAAACTTACTTTACCAAGCTTTATTAAACTTTATTAAACTTTATTAAACTGTTAATTTCTATTGCTAAATAAATTAAAAAAAATAAATGTATTATATTAAAAAAATCTTTTCAAGCTTTTATTTGTTTTCATCATGTCTCGCTTAGGTGGCAAACCTAAACATCGTTTAAGTGATCATTTTCTTGTAATTGATGAAAAAGTTAATAGTACCAACAAAGCCACAATTTGCAATTATTGTATTGAGCGATGTGGTTATTCAGAAGCATACTTAACTAGCAAAGTCACGAACATTGTAAATTCTTGTATAGCATATCTTCATAAATGTGAAGCTTTTGCAAATCGATATTCATATGAGAAAGCAAAACAGATTCTTGTATCTAATGCAACATTAAAAAAAAGAGAATCATTAAAGCGAAACTGGCAAGAATTTATTTTAGATAATGATAGTAATGAGGATGATTCTGTGCAATCATTTGTAACAAGCACTAGCTCTACTACAAATTCTGGCTTAAATTTTAAATTAATTTACCAGTTTAGTGATAAAGATCAGTATATATTTAATAATTTACTTTTTTGTATGACAGTTTCAAATGGTTGGGCATTTAGATGGGTCAATAATCCAGAAACTAGAGCTCTTTTTTCATGGCTTAGTAAATTTATTCGATTGCCAAGTCATCAAACATTATCTGATAGAATTTTAAAAAAAGCTGCAGCAGAAATTACACAAGGACAAATTACAATAGCACAACAAGATTTAAATGGCATAACTGTAGCTTTCGATAGTTGGAAAAATATAATCAAACAAAAGTTAATAGGAATTATATTTATTACATCAAAATCAGATGTATTAATTTGGGATACAGAAGATATTAGCTTTTCAAGAGAGTGAACTGGAGAAGCAATTAAACATCATGAAGAACTTCTTGAAAGAGCAAATAATCAAAATATTAAAATACTTGCCTTTTTTACTGATTCTGCAGCAGAAAATGCAGCTGCAAGGTATGATTATAAATATATTATATTTTATAATATATATTAATTTTATTTATTAATTATTAATAAATATTTATTTTAAGGTGAAGACTTCAAGTACTAAGACGAAATTTATTATATATACCATGTTTTGCTCACCAAGCAAATTTATGTGTAGCTGTTATTTTTAAAAGCAATCCAAATTTTATAAAAGCATCAAAAAATGCTTGTTTAATTCTTGCTTTTTTTAATTCATCAACATTTTGGCTTGGGCACTTTCGATATGAACAAGAATTAGCTTATAATGGAAAATGTTTTACATTAATTCGCTCTGGAGAAACTAGATAGAACTCATATTACTATTGCTTTAATAGTATTTTGAAATCAAAAATTGCATTACGGGTAATTATAAATATAATATATATTTATATATAATATTTAAATATATTTACTAATAAAATATTAATATATTTTAGACTTTTGTTGAGAAATATGATATTAATAATACTTCTGTCGAATTAATAGCAAAAAAAAAATTTTTACCTGAAAACTTTATTAATATACTTAAAGATAATGAATTTTGGTCTAATTTATTTCAATTAAAAGAACTTCTTTTGCCATTTTGTTTTGGTCTTGATAAGTTACAAAGAGATAATGCAAGACTCTTTGAAGTATTGCATTGCTTTGGATGGTTTATGAAAATTATTAAAAATTGCAATAATTTAAGTTTTCGAGATGCTATGATTAATCAGCTTGAAAGATGATGAAAAACATGGGAACAACCTTTATTGCTCCTTTTATTTTTACTTCATTCTAACTATCAGCATGAGAAGTTTACAATTATGGCTAATATTAATTATGTTAGCTTAGGAAAATGGATAATATATTATTATTCAGCTTGGTTTGGAAATATACCTAATTCAATTCTTTAAGAACTTGATATCTATTGCAAGCAAATATATCTTTATGATATAACTACATTCAAAAATTTTAAAGACAATATACTTAATTACTGGGAATTTATAGCATCAAATTCTCAACTTGAACTACCAAAACTTGCATGTCATATTTTTTCAATTGCAGTTATTACTGTATCAGTTGAATGATTATTTAGCTCAATGGGATTTCTTTATACATAAAAAAGAAGTCAATTAAGTAATGATAAGATTCTTGCAATGTGTCAATTACAAGGAGAATTGCACCGAATACACCAATTAACTGCACTTAAAAAAATAGAAGATAGCTATAATAATACTAATACAGATGAACAAACTAATATTTATCAAGAATCTAGTAAAATTTATGCAAAAAAAATAAATGAGAATAATGCCAATAATGAAACATTTTTTGAAGATTTGGATAATGAAAGTGATGATAAAATTGAAGATGAAAATGCTATGCAACAAGTTATTGAGAAATAGATGGAAATATTAGAAGATGATCCAACTGAAAATATTGAACAAGAAGGTAATACAATTATAGAAAATAACCAGTCTTTGGATGAAATACTTGCTCAAGAACATCCTTGTCAAGATTGCAATGCAAAATAGTTATTAGAAAGCTTGTTTATTGCTGAATTAGAACCTCCGATTTTTATAAACAAGGTAATATGTATTAATCAGTGTTGGGCAAATTAGTGGTCGACCAAAATTTTACTGGTCAAATTGGTCTGGTCAAATTGGTCAAATGGTCGAACTGGTCAAATTGGTCAAATCAATTATATAAATATATATATACATTATATAATAAACTATATTTAAATATACTATTTGACCAATTTGACCAGTACAGATCCTTTGACCGGACCGGTCAAATTGGTTAAATTGGTCTGGTCCAATGGTCAAACTGGTCTGGTCAAGCTAACACTGGTATTAATATTTTAATTATAAATAATATAACTACTTATATAAAGATTAATTTTTTATAACTTATAATTTGATTTATATTAGAATTTACTATAAAATATTTCTTTAAATGAACCAAAGCTAAGAAGAATCATTATAAAAAGATTATTATGTCGAATGTAAGTTTTATTAATTAAATAACATTCTTTTAGATTTTAATTCTATTCAAATTTAATGTTCTAATTAAATTAAATGTCTTAAAAATTGTTCGCTTTACTACTAATACTTACTGCTAGCATATACATACACTATAGTTTATTATTTTTGCTAATAATAATAATTTACTACTAAGACAATTTCTTTAAATCATAATAACAACTTCATAGTTGTCAAAGTTTTTTTTTGTTTAGAAAGATCTCTAGTAAATAAATATAGATTTGACATTATAAATAACTATATAATTAATATTTGATAAGTTATATACCTCATTTTTAGGTTTGCAGCTACTAGCTCTTCAACAAAAAGTATTTGGTAATATATCGGGTAAAGAAAATATAAAATATCCAATTAAAATCTGTAATGTGATCGAAATTTTTATTAGCTGATAGCATATACTTGTTCAGTATATTTGTTTAGTGAAACAATGAACAGGTTGTTTATTTGTTCGGTTTATCAAGTTGACAACACTGCATCAGAACACTATATAATTATTCTAAAAATCCACTCAAATCAGATTAAGAAAAAAATTAATAGTCTAATATAATGATAACAAACCTAGTATCGCCACTAAAATTAGATATATGGAGCTTAAATTCATTTACCGATAATAAATATTATTAGTAATATTACACTGTTATTTTATTACATAATAGTAAAAGTAATCCAGATTTGAGTGCTTATCATATTTCTAAAAAATTTTTATTATGTTTATTTTCTAAGTTTCAATAGAAATAATAAAAAGCCTTGAGGGCAAAAAATCTCAAAAAAAAAAAAAAAAAATATTTAAAATATAAAACTTAACAATGCACAAGTTAAAAAAAATAATCGATTTAGTAAACTCCTAAAATCGCATATAAATGAGGGCAACTTTTATTAACCAAAAATAATATATTTTATATATAAAAACTGAACTTAAATGTAAATACATATTAATCATTTGAGATTTGGAGGTAAACACATTTTAAAAATACTTATTACAATTTAGACATAACCAGATTCTATATTTACAATGATTAGATAAATACTTTGAACAATTTGATTTGAATAAAAAAAATCATGGATTATTTTTCTTTTATAGTAAAAGTAGTGATTTCATAAGTTTCATGTTAATCAAAACAACACTCAAGCTTAGATCAAATTCTGAGCAACGGTTACATATCTGACTTTGGTGACGACCTAGGTGAGTTATATAAAGATGGAAAATGGACCTCCTATTTTTGAGTTCCCGAAAGCACCAGATTAATCAAATCATAAAATTTCAATTTTTTTCCCCTATATTTAAGTAATAAAGTTTTTGTTCAAAAAAGTTTTACAAAAAAATTAAATAAATAAATAATAAAAATTATTATATTTAAATAGTATTTGATAAGATCTATAAATTTATAGTTAGTTTCTAGAGCTTTTATTGTTTTTTAAAAGGATTTTCATTCCAAAAGACGCTGAAAAATCAATATTTTATTTTAATTAAAATAAAAAATCCTTTCTTAAACTATAAGTAATTTTAGAAAATATTTTTTTTTATATTGCATTTAAAATAATGGTTATATAACAACTTTATATTATAAAAAAAATTTAAGTTGCTTATAACCTTAAGGTGTATAATTTTAAATAAAACTTTATTAAATAACTTTGTAATTTGTTATGAAATTCGTACTTGTGTGCATTAGAAATAAAATTTTTAGCTTCAAAAACATACAATATCCTAAAAATTTAGAAAATTTAATGATAATTTTTTTTTAATAAAATATTTTAAATAGTTTGATTGGTTTTGTCTGATCCATAATATAAAAAAGAGAGATACCTGTGTCAGCAGATGTATAAATCGCAAGGATCAAACTTGAAAAGGAAATACAGAAAGCTAATTAAAAATGAGTCATTAACTTTGTCTCCAATTTTCATGAAAAATCAATCAATATTCTCAGAAATTGTAGATTGCGGGAATCGGAGATTCTTTAGATTTTAAAAAGTTTACTAATTTTGAATAAATGTAAATACAACTGATTGAAAATATGGATTAATAGATAATTTTAGAATCTCCCCAATAATCATCACAAAAATCATGGGGCCACAACTTTTTTAAAAGCGCTATAAGTGAGCATAAGAGTTTAATTTAAAATCGACTAAATTAAATAAGGTCATCAAAACATATTTAATATTTAGAATTGTTTAGTGTTAGTATTTCTAATATGGGGGTGTCAGTAGAAACCAGGCAAATTGTTTCTAAGTAAAATTTTTTTAGACTTTAAGTTCAAATATCTCAACAACTCTTAAACCTAACTTGATAAATTTTTTTTTATTTTAATGCTATTTAGTTATAAAATTAAAATAAAAAAAACTTTATTAAGTTTGGTTTAATAGTTGTTGAGATATTTTAATTTAAAGTTTTAAAAAAAAACTTACTAAAAACAATTTGCCTGGTTTCTACTGACACCCCCATATGTCCAACATATTATTCTGATGTAAAGGCTGATTCAGGTGTAATATTAGTCAATGGAGCTAACGCAATTGATTATGATGTCTCATCAAAGACTCGAAATACTTTGAAGCTTTAAGGATTATCCTAATATAAAAAGATTTGTTTTTGGATGTCCTAAAATTCCTAAATTGTCCTATATTTTGACTAATGTGAAAGTACTAACGATTGACTTAAATACAGATCTACAACGTTATTTCAGTCATGTGTGATGATGGAATAAATATGTTAGTCATTAATATCCCTTAAACCGTTTGTCATTTGGACACGAATTTGTGTCCAAATTTTCTTATGCTCACTAATATTACAACTGTGACAAAATGCAAGAAAACATAATATAAAACTTTATACCACAATATAAAAATAGTATT
>CAJVPY010003296.1:0-14363 GCA_910591965.1 Dentiscutata erythropus | reverse complement strand
TGTATCTAACCGCAGTAATGCTAGAGTCACGTAAATAATGAGTGTATGCACATAAATAAATTCTCGGAAGATGTCGCAAATTTTTTTAAATGATGAAACATTTGATAGACAAAACGATATCACGACAAGATTTTCTTACATAATAATTTTTATGTTACATTCCAAATGTATTAAATGTTCGTTACAGTGAAAAATCTATTAATTAATTTTCCAAGTGTTGTACTAAAAAAGAACAATATGTAAAACCATTATCAAAATACTTGGTGCAGGGTATCGTAAAAAAATTGCTACATTATCCTAAGAATCCGAAATTTATGCAACCTATTTATGTATTTTAGTATTTTAGTTTTTTAGTATTTTAGTATTTGGGTATTTGGGTATTTGAGTATTTGAGTATAATCGTACACACTTAAAAGTATGTACTGTACAAGGTTACAAAAGTGGTGCACTGAATACTTGTACTGAATACTTATACTGAATATTTGTATTGAATATTTGTATTGAATACTTATACTGAATATTTGTATTGAATATTTGTACGTATTGAATATTGATATTGGCCAATTTCAATATTAATTTTTTTTGTGTTCGCGGTAAACGGAATGGCGTTTCAGAATTTTAATTAGAGTTTATGTTGACAATAATGATAACGATAACGAATACAAAATAGGCAAGAAATAGGGATATTGATCACGTTATCTATTTGTCAAAAGTTATAATGCAGGTCCCGCGAATCTGTACATACCATTGTGGATCGTACAGTATATGCGATGTATAATAATGTAACTTTAGAACAAGGGAATAAGTACAAAGATTGAGAAAAAAAAAAGCCTGAGAATTTGAAAAATTATCTAATTAAAATTTATCCATTGTTCGATTTATAATGGTGTAAATTTTAAAGTAAAAAAGAAAGATCTTTGATCTCATGTTTGTATGATGCATACATTTTTAATTTCCCTCCACTTTTTTTTTTTTTTTTTTTGGCGCGGATTCTTGTAGATCTCATATGAGAAAGCATCACTTTCATATGCAATAAGTTAATAATTTTGATAATACAATAAGTCATTGGTATGGGGAATAACCAAAAGAATGAATTTGGTAGAACGAAGAAAAACAAAGGGTATTGTTTTTTAGTGCAGCATTATGTGCGATAATGCGAGTATCTGAAAATCAAATTATGAGTAACTATGGTTTCACTACGTACGTTCTGTATGTACATACAAGTTAAATCCTATAAAATTAGTTAAATGAATTCCTTATCATAGCAGGTGATTTGTAAACCTTACTAGCTTTTAATGTCGAGTAGGGTGTGGAGAAGATATAAGAATTTGTGCATGCGCAAAGTTTCCATACGCAATTGGACTTTAAAGACGAAAAAGAAATTTATGTTGATCAATGATGTGCTTCTTTGATCAGATCGCTCTGTTCATGCTCTGGTGAAAAAAATAATAATTGGAATCATGGAATCATACAGGAACATATTACTGCCATACTGTAGGAACCATTTGATATTTTTTAAAACGTTAATTTCTGAATATGGAACAGTACATAATCAAAATTTTTAAACCGGTAAATATGTACTGTATACGAGTTATGTACTATATACAAAGCGTATATCTATATTATAAAACGATTATATAATACTAGTGACTATAGATAAATTAATACAATTTGAATTCTTTTAAATTTCTTTTAAAATTCTTTTTATACAGACAAATTCCGAAAAAAAAAATTTTTATATATTGTCTAATATATACTGTAATACGTAAAATGTAGTACCAATACTATACGTAATCAGCTTTAAATGCTAATCAATACTAATTATCATACGGTATAGAAAAGAGTTAATTATCCTGAATGTCCATGTTCATTCACTGAAAAGCAAAGGTTTTTCTTGGCATAGTGTTTAAAACTAAGTTGGAAATTCCGCAACGTGTTAAATCATGATATACTTAACGTTAATACGTAGAAATGTTTCAATACTAATTTTAAACACCAAACGTGATAAAAAGTCAGAAACCTTAATTTAAACCTATATTTTATTTACTATTTTGTACTTATAGTTTATACGTACTATAAATCAAATCTTTCTTTTAAAGAACGGAAATTTTACTCCGATTTGTTGGTTTGATAGTCACGGATAATACTGTTTCCGGATTCTAATGTGTACCTTGTGTCCGATAATTTATAGCTAATATTACTTTGAATCAAAGATCAACTAATCCGTGACAATACTTTCTAAGCAAAAAAGTAATAGCGATAGAAACCAAGAAGTTCGTTTTTTTGCTTCCAAACATTTTTTAAAAAATACTAAATATAGATACTGAACCCTATAATAATATATAATAACAATCCTATTTTGTATAATAATAATAATAAATTGTCTTTTTTTTTATATTATAAACCCTTAAAATTAATCTTTAAAGTTGATTTTATTATGTTATCTTTGGTTAATGAAATGATTTGTTAAAATTTCACATACAGTATGTTTTAATGTTTAATATTTTATGAATCTGTACAAGTTGAAGCATGTGGTAAATGAATTTATCTTATTAATACTGTCGCATTGATAGCCAAAACTAATTATTTTTTATTTTTACAAGATATAGTAATTGGTTCGTTTTAAGAATTTTTGTTTGTTTAGAGCTTTTCTGTATATCAAACTTTTATAAATAGATTATCAATGCTGATATTGATTTTTAACGTAATTTTATTTCAGTTTCTGCAGAATGCTATGCTTTATTAAATTTTAAAAACGCTATTTGTTTTTTTTTTAAATGAGTTGTTTATCACTTGACGCAGGTATTTTGATTTTTAGTGAATACAGTACAGCACTAGGTAAATAAAATATAACAACAATGGTTAACGTTAAAGAGAACGTGGTGAACGTGGTAATCTATTAAAAATCCTTTTTAGTTTAGTAATGTACATAAATATTTTTAAAACTCGAAACGTTATTAATAATCTTAAAAAATTTTTTGAGTTAAACATTATCCGAACATTCTATTTCCGTGATTATTGTCAATCCGTAAACTATTTCTTTATTGTAAATCAATACTTCTTTATTGATTGTAAAAAAGTATGTCAGGATTTTGTATATCCTTATTTACAGTATTAGAAAATATTTTACATCAAAAAATTTTGATAGGTAATTTTAGAAATAAAGTTGACTGCATTTAATATATTTCTCAAAAAAATTATGGCATCAATTCTTTTCATAGTGTAAATCGAGATTAATATATATATATATTAATATTTACTATTGGTTTTTTTTTTTTAACCACGAGCTACTGTTTACCTAAATTACTAAATTTAAACCTATCAAATTATATACAGAAAAATTGATTCGCACTTGATACATTTAAATATAGCACCAATTAACGTTAAGTCATAAATTTCAATTATTTAATTGGTAGATAATTATTACGTCAACTACAGTAACTTGTTTTCTATCTTATCGTTATGGTTTTCTTTTATATAATTCTATGTAAGGATTGCATAAATTAAATTTAAGAAAAATAATAAGAAAACAGGGTGCATCATGCTATAAATAATTTTTCAAATTTGAAGAATTTTTTGAAGAATTTTGAAAATATTTACTATTATTAAGAAATTCTATTGTCATGTTTAAGTCTATATTATATAACAGATAAGCATAAACATTCCTAAGTATGTACGTACGTACGGTATTGTGATTTTTTTTTTTAAAAAAAAAACTGGTTATACTGGATATGCTGTATACGTACTTTATATCACATAAAAATTTAGCGTTTATGTTTATATAGTAATTATTTTACGTATTATAAAGAATTGGAAATAATAATGTATTTTAATTTTACGGTTGGTACGTATATACAGTAAAAGAAAATGTGAAAAAAAACACACACGTTAATACTAAAGTAATTCCACGTTTTATTTTTTAAAAAAAACAATTCCACAAAATTATTCAATATACGTATTGACAGGTTCAACCTAATTTCTGAATTTTATACCATACTATAAATTTTCTAATTTTAGTTTAAAATAAGGGATGACGAAGTATTTTTCATTCTTCGTTACACTTGATCTAAATATAATTTTACTCAATGACTAGGTAGGTATCAAAAGTAACATTATTTCTATAATCGATTAATAGAAGCCTTTTTTGTGTTAAATCGGATATGGCATTGTCGGAGAACCACCTAACTTAGAGTTGTGGTGGTTCTCCAAATTTGTAAAATGGTTGACTCAAAAAAAAAAATATTATCGTTATTAACATTAAAGTTGATTTATACAATGTTTGTGTAGCGATTACACGAAACTTTCTATCGAATTATTTATGCATATTTATTAACTTTATACGGATATAATAGTACCTTAAAGTTTTTGCAATACTTTCTATGAAAAATAAAGATGAAAAAAAAAACAACCTTTTTTTTCTTTTTCTTGTTTCTTGTTTTGATACTAAAAATAAGCTTTTAAAGAGTTAATATTTAGAGTTATAGTGTGCGATTTATGTAAATCATTATGACCTGCTATAAATCTTAAAACCATTTAAATCAGGTTTAATCTCTATTTATTATTCAAATAATGTAAATACTATCACTAACGTTATATGCGTACTGTATGTCTAATTATTAAATACGTCATTGATAATCGGAGTATATACAGTGTAAAAATGCAAAACGGCTGGGGCTTAGCCCATCATCCGTATGCATGTACGTATGTACGTACGTACGTGCGTACGTAAGTACAGTATGTAAGTACAGTATGTACGTACATACATACATAACTACCAGATACGTACATATCAGATATGTAAGTTCCATCGTCATTTAGATAATTTAGATAATAATAATGTTTCTTATGGCCGTTCCCAGGAATTAATTTTACGGTAGCTAGCATTTATGCAGCGTTTCGGCATATTTAATATATCCTCAAACGGTTTGACAGTCGAGTCGGTTCAAATAATATCCGTTTATAATAAATTTTAAAAAAAAATTCACAATAACGATAATTTTATTTTTTAAAAAAAAAATTTTTTTTTTTACTCTAGAACAATTTTGGTAATAAAATCGTAGGACAATTTTTTAATATATGTGTGCTTGTGCACAAAAAACATGATGATAGACCTGATTATGAACAATATGTTATTTTTCTTTAGGAATTAATTTATGATATATTTTTCACTCAAGTTGTGAAGTTGTAGTACGGAGTAACCCGAAGTTCCTTACACTAATCAGAAATAATCTCATTTTTAGTAATTTTTTTTAAAAAAACATATAAAACTTTATATGAGTTTTATGTGGATCATTCAAATGTGGATCGCTTAAATGTGCATTGAAATGCATGTTCTTCACACAGTCTTCTGACAATAATTATTTTGAAACATTTTTTTTTATAATACCATATAAAGAATTGAAAAGATATTTTATTGTAATAAAGTAAATATTTTATCTTATTTGTAAAACAAAAAGAATTGAATTTAACTACTACGTACTGTATTTCTGTATTGCTGATTGAAAAAAAAAGACATTTTAAGATTGTTTTTGAGTTCTCTGCAAGTTATACGACGAATATGCTTAAATTATGTTTTTAGAACAATTGTTAGGGTCTTTGTTTAATTAATATATGCATAGTTTATACTGCATTGATAAAATTGATAAGAAATTTTTTTAACAATGATCATTAATAACGCGCGTTTTTTATATAATTATTTTATAATACTGTAATGATTACACTAAATTCAGTGATAAGTTAATAAGTGATAAAATATGAATTTATAGTGATATTTTAATAAATAACGACAATTGTTTCAAAATTTTTAAAAAGTCAATGCTACCACATAATAAATCGGAATTATATGAGTGTTATATGAGTTGTATTTATTCCTGGTGAAGCGGAGATAATGAAATATCTCCGGGAGCCGAAGAAAAAAAATCTGGGAATATTATACCCGTAGTGGGAATAAATGAGTTATTCTCTCGTTTTATTAATTGACTGTCGGGGGCTATTTCCCTATTGAATTTGCCCTATTGAATTTGAATTAAGCTGCGCCCAAAAATAATACTGTAATAGCGAAAACCCCGTAATGAACAATTAAAATTATTATAAATTCTATCGTGAGCTACCACAAAAAATTGGTAGTAAAACGGGAATAATAAATATTTAATACGCAGAAGATAAAAAGCTAATTCTGTGTAATTGTTAACAAACTTTGCACACCAAAAAAAATATTATAAAAATCTCAGGTATTGTATTTTAGTCCATTATACCATTTACGGTATTTTATTGAGAAAATCGCGCCCGTTAACTCCGAATTGTATATTTTGTATGTAAATTTTAGGCAAATAAAGTAAAGCTGGTTCTTTTTTTTTCGGAATACTGGAGTATTTAAACAATTCATTATGAACTAATATAGAATACTACAGTATTACCGCAGTATATAACTTTGTTTGCTGAACAGGCATATATATTACGTAGTATTGTTCTATTGTGTAACATAGATAAGATTGTATTAACTCTTTATAGTTCTTTATCATAATTTTTTTTGGATCGATAAGCTTATATTAATTTAACCTGTCAAAAAGAAGGCTTTACGAAAAATAAAAATACTATATCAAATATCGATAACAAATATATTACCCGAAACAAATCTAAATGAAAAAATTATGGAAATACTCAAATTCATACGTAATGACAATTCTTATTGGCCATATTTAGAAACACATTGATCGTATGTAACATACGTAAGTACTTACGTACGTATATATTGTCATTGGGTATTTTAAACACTAACACTTATTAAATATCCATGTTTGGGTATCAATCAAAAGTTGTTATTTTTTCATTAAAGCATTTCAGTACATTTTACGTATTTCGGTAAATTTTTTACAAGTCTTATAAGTTTACATCTTATCAGTTATTGGTTACTTTATTTTATTATTTGAACATTTAACATTTTCCGCAGGGCAAATGATATCAGATTGGTTCATAAATTAACAATTTTTTTTAAAAAAAATTTACAAACTTGAATAAAGATTTATGTACGTGATCAGAATATTAATGAGATATCTGACCGCAACTATTGACTTATAATCGTCAATGAAATCACAGATAACAAATTAATGATAACAAAAAAAAAAACAGTGATAACAGGATAAGGTTTAGGGAAATACCATAGCCGCATGCATCGTCCAGTTAAATCAAGTGATCAATGCATAAAATACAATAATTATAATAAAATGAAAAAAATGAAAGGGATCAAACAAGTAAAGGGATACAGTAGTTTATTATGATTATATTCTTAAGTACGTACGTATAAATTTTTACACAAAGAAAATAAAATTTTTGGTTTGATTGGTTGATTTTAAAAAATTTATTCTTTTAATGCATACCATTAACTATTATTCGATTCACAAAAATTATTCCTCTTCGTGTATTTCAAAAAAATGCAGGTAGATTGGATAGGTCCTTCATACAATCCTAACATCATTATTAGTATGTATATTATGTATATGCAAACATGCAAAATCTTTGGCAATAAAAAACATATTATTATTATGTTATCTTCTCTCTATGGCTAAAAACGGAAGATGACTGGACATGCATACATACATGTTAAGATTTGCTTCTTTGTTTTTTTTGATGGGCCTAATGATCGGATTATCGACGTTCATCTTTAACAAAATAAAAAAAATGTCGGTTTTTAAAATAAAAAGTATATAAAAAAAAAAAATACGCATGCGAAGATCGAATAACCATAATTAGTTCATTGGGAAAATAAGCTACTACATTAACGATTAACAACATAACTCGGACCAAAAATATCCGGAGCATCTTACCACAAAAGTTATTTATGTTTTTTTTTGTGATGAAATACGTTTTTTTTTGTGTGATGTAACAATTATTTATATGTAATAAATTAATCGTATTCTACCGATAACTGATATCACACAAATATAGATATTTTTAGTAGAATTTGATTATCATTTCTTTAAATAAGTTTTTTTTAATCAAAGAAAATTTTTATTAGTTCTTTTCTCTATACAAAGATATTATAGTATTGACCAAAGATATTGCAATGTTAATTAATCTTTAAAAAATACGTACATACCAGATACCAGATACGTACGTACGTATCGTAGAAAATTATTTTATTAATTAGCATATTAGTAATAACATTTTACTTTATATAAGTTGTACTGTATATTATGTATCAAAAAGAATATGATAATTTATAGTCTAATAATATAATAATCAAAAGTAATAAAGTTTTTTTGATAATGAAAATATTAAAAATTTGTTTACGTAGCAAACATTCAAAATAAAACAAAAGTCTGACATTACTGTAAACTATCACTACATCACTACATTTTTGCAAATTTTGACATCTCTATACAGTATATAGTCTTAAAATAGAAAGAAAAATATACATATAAAGATAAATTTTTTATAAATTATTGTCATTATAGTTAAAACGCAACTCGTTGAGGTCATGCATTTATGGAGATATTGCATTTTAAAGGAACAATGAATTATGGAGATATTGCATTTATGGAGATGTTGCATTTAGCATTCATAGAGATAGCAGCTAAATCAGGTGTCGCATTTAAAGAAAGAAACCTTGTGATTAACATTAAGGAGTTGCATTTAAAAGGGGTCTGACCATTATAATAAAAAACAAAGTTTATTCGATCATTAGTTACGAAAGCTCTGTAGTAAGATATGATGAGATGATGTAATTTTATAACAATAAGATCGATTTTTTTTTTTAACAAAGGTTTGTAAAATACTGTATACAAGTCGTTATTAATTAATAATCGGCATTTATGCATTAATTAATAACAAATCAAAAATAGAAAAAAAAGAAATTTTCTTTCTCTGATCCTATGTTCATTTGATACATTATCTTTGGGAAAAATTTATTTACATGTTTGTTGCCGCATCTTTCAAGCATAATAATTTATGACAATACTTTGGATTTTCTCTAAATCGTTTATTTTTGATGTATAATAAAAGCAGGTGAAATAATATTTTTATTAATATATGTACTTATTGTATGCATTGTTGTTATGCATGTACTAAGCTCGAATCATAAAATATTTTTGTTTATATTAAAATAATATTACAGCATTAGTTAGTTATAACAACTTACAGCAAAACTTACCGCAAGAGTTACAGCAAGAGTTACAGCAAAAGTTACAGCAACAAAGTTTCAATTAAAATTAAATGATCAGATCTAAGAAAGAATCGTTTTACATTTGATGTTTGAAAATTTTAACACAGTTACGTAAAACAATATGGTAGTAAAACTTAAATAAATTGTTTTTTAATAAAAATATTAAGTCACGATGTTACATTTTTAAGCTTAATAAAACGGATTATACTTTTAAAAAAAAAAACTAGTCTAAAAATAAAATAAAAATTATATTATTTGTTTCACATATTTACTTAATAATAAATGCACGTTTCTAAATTGCTGAGCCATTAATTTTTTTACAAATATTTGCTGATTACTGAACATCACGCAAATATTGTTCTAAATTTTTTTTAAACGTATATGTAAAAAAAAAAACTTGGTAAGTTCGTGGTTTTGTTTGCAGGTCACAAAAAATGAAATCAAATTTTTCTGCATAACTTTACAAGATTAATCAATTTTTTTTGCAGAACTTTACATGTTACAATAAAAAACTTATTACGTACGTATAATAAATATAATAAAAATTTGTAGAAACAAAAAATGCATTATCTCGTTTGTTTAGTACGTGCATATAAAATGTTTGACTAAATTATAATAAATGTGTCATATAAAATTTGATGTAACTTTTGATAAAAATTAGTGTAATTTTCGGATCAAATGTTTTTTTTTAAAAAAAATGTCTTGGCTAAGTACATACATACGTATCGGTACATGCCTTAACTGTAGTAGTTAAAATTTTCGGTAGGGTCTTGGATAACCCCTACCCCTGCATAATATTAATTCGTCACGACTTTAATTTTTTAACTGGATTTTAAAAATCGTATTACCTAGCTCTAACTACATTATACAAATAATGAAATCACTTGTTATTTAATTATTATATGTATACTTGCAGATTATCGTGAAATGAGGGAATTTTTAACGTGTAAGAAGATGGTATCATTATTCTTATTCTTATCGAATGTCCAATTAACATTAAGTTATTTAATTATTTATTATCGTTATATTTTATATATTTTATATATATAATTTTTTTTTATATAATTATTTAATTTAATTTATTGATATTTTTTATATTTTTATTTTGATCGAGTGACCTTCATGTTGTTACATGTATTTTTTTTTTTGTTTTGCTGATTACCGGTAAAAGTTACACATTCATCTTTTTTGCGTTAAGCAAGTACATAACGATAGTGGTAGAAATAATAGCATTAATTATTAATTTATATATTTGATTATCATTTTACACATACTTGAATTTGGCAAATTTTGATAGGTAAATTATTTTTATAACTTACATCACAATTTTGTAACCGGTAAAATTAGAAATTGATGCGTACTTGACGTGATACACATGGAATATAAGAGAATTTTGTTAATAAACTAGAAGAAGAAATTTCTATCATCTAAGCTAGATTTGCTTTATTTTCTTTAAAGTACTCTAAGCTCGATTTGCTTTATTTCTTTAAAGTATTCTAACCTTGCTTGTTAATGATAGATGTTTCAGGAACATCAGGGAGTTATAATTTGATTGATAGATAGATAAACTAAAGATATTTTGGATAGGCGCCCTTTTTATTTTTATTTGGAAATTATTGATATGATATGCAAAATTTCCAATAAAAGTAAAAATTATCATCTTTTTTTGATTTTTTTTGATCGTTATCCGAAAAAATGTAACGACCAATAATCTATTATATTAACATTAAAATAGATTATCTACCTCCTACATAATAATAACGATAATGTAATGTATGTAAAACTCCTTTTTTTAAAAAAACATTGATAAAGGTTTCTTTGAATGGAATGACGCTTTTTTTTAAAAAAATAATAATTCAGGGTTTAATGTTCAGGATTTAGTATTCAGGATTCAATGTTCAGGATTTAATAATATTCAGGATTAATCGAAACTAGCGAAATCAAATTAAAAAATTATAATCACATATCGATATAATTAAAGATAATTAAAGACAAATAAAGAAAAAGAATTAACAGATAATTTTTTTTTCTTTAGTAATAACCTGCAATCAAAAAAAATTTTATCTGTGGTGAAAAGCAGGTTAAAAAATAAATAATTAATAAATAAATCTTAATAAATATTGATAATAAATCTTAATAAATATTAATATTGATAATAAATCTTAATAAATATTAATATTGATAATAAATCTTTAATAATCCATCTTTACCGAATCTAAGCCCTGAAAAGATTCGGTAAAAAAAAGTGATGTTTTTTTGTGTGATTCGTGCTATACTGGTACTGCATACGTACGTACATACATAAGTACAAAATAATTTCATATTGTCCAATTTATTAAATGTTACTTAAATTTAATTGGTTGTCTGCAACACATAGTAGAATCTACATTAACATACTTTAGATGTCACATTATAAATTAGTTAGTGCGAGTGTTACAAAAAGTAACTATGTAATCAATCAGGTTTTATTATATAATATAGTATAAATAAAAAAAAGTTACGCGCCAACGTTTTATAATACAATTTAGTAATTTATTAGAGGCATCTTTTGTTACACTAAGACAGTAGTATAAAAAAGTATAATAGGAAATATATATTCTAATTTACAATTTTACGTACAAAAAATAATATTTAACAATCATATTAGTTTGAGTAACATGTAAAAAAAGCATGAAGTATAAAGTAAAAATTATATTGGTTCTTTAAATAAACGATATATATTATCTTACATAAATTAAACATTCTTTTGTAACCAGCAAATTTCCTTTTGCCATCTTGTACTAACCTGGACTTATAAAAGAGCGCCCAATTCCGCCAAGTAGGGAACATTTGCAAAAAAAAAAAATTTATTATTTTTTTTTTCTTTTTTTTTCGATACTTTTTGTCAACTATTTTTATTTTAAAAAAAATAAAAATAATAGGCAATAGCATTTATATATATATACACAATATACTGCATTTTTTTTTTCTCATAGCATGTCGCTTTTTGATACTATTCGTCGTCGAGATAGTTCACATCAAAAGAATCGAGTATCAAACCATCAACAAACAAATATAACAACAACAGAAGAAGCACATCATACGACAAATAAAATGTCTTCGTTTAAATTTTTATCAAAAAATTTACACATACCACTTTTAAATAATAAAGCAAAGACAGCTCCAGCAAAAGATTCTACACTTCAAAATGCTCTTGCCGCTACCGCTACCACAACACAAAGAAAAAATAGTAATAGTTTAAGTAATGCTCGTAGACAAACAATAGTTCACCGCACTGATAATGTTTGTCGACGAAATACTATTTGGTCTGATACTGTTGACGTTGACCTTGTTGCCAACTTATCACCAAGAGAACTCAACCGTCAAGAAGTTCTTTTTGAAATTATTAAAACAGAGCATGAGTAAGTAATAATTTTTTTATTAATAATTATTATTATTTTGAATTACCTTTTTTCTCCTTTCTTTTCTTTAAATTTCCTTTTTAAAAATTTTCGTTGATTTCTATGAGTAAAAAAAAATCATTAAAAATTAAAAATAGAAATATGCCAGGGATGTTTTTCATAGCTAAATTAGTTTAAAAATAGAAATTTCTCGCATCATATGTTTAAATCTTTTTATCCCTTTATATCGATAATCTTGCGGATATTACCGTAACAAAAAAGTCACATTGTCGTACCAACATTTTATATATTTAATTATAACACATGACTTTCACAACATTAATTAATTATATTAATTATTAATTATATTATATCGATATTATATTTATATTATATATTATATTATATGATACTAACAAATTTAATTTAATTTTTTTTTAAAAAATATTAGATATGTCCGTGATTTACGATTGATTGAAGAACTCTTTATCCAACCAATCAAACAAATTGAAGAAAAAAGTCGTAAACCAATAGTTCCATCAAATTTAAACAAAATATTCAATTCTATTTCATATTTCTTATTTATTCATGAAGTAATCAGCAATTGTTTAAATGAACGTCAAGAAGCTCAATCTCCTTTAGTAAGAAGTATCTCAGATATTCTTTTAGCTTATGTATGGGTATTCCGTGCATATGCACCTTATCTTATTCATTATGAAGAAGCTTTAAGAGAACTTGATGAATCTATTCGTAAGAAGGATAAATTAGGTCGAGCTGTCAAGAAACAACAAAAATTACCATCTTGCAGAAATATGCCCTTATCAACTTACCTTCTTAAACCATTTCAACGTCTTCTTAAATATCCTCTTCTTATTTCAAATTTACTTAAATGTACTGATAAAGAAGGTTTCGATTATGAGAATACTGTAGCTCTCAAGACAAAATTAGATAATGTACTCTATGATGTAGAAGAACAAAAACGTGATCATGATAATATGGAACGTCTTAGAGAACTTGAAGCTAGAATTGATGGCCTTGGACCTTATCGTTTGGCTGTGGGTAATCGACAACTTCTTAAAGAGAGTCCAGCTTGTCAAAATTCTTTATCTCTTAAGAAACAACCTTCTCTTCGCAAGACATTAACAGTTACTTCTGCTCCTGCACCAACATCAAAACGTCATTCTGTACGAAATCTTTATACTATTGAATGTAATGATATCGTACTTTTAGCCGAAAGGACTGGTGTTAATAATGAAGGTCATCCAACTTATAGGTTGGTCTCACGTCCTCCACCAACTCCATTGGATGATGAACCAGTTGTAGTTCATAGAGCTGATGACACTGGCGTTTATTTTGATGAATGATTGAATGATCAAAAAAAAAAAATAGACAATTGCATATCTCCTAATTTTGTGATACTTCCTTGTTCAAAAAAAAAAAAAAAAAAAAAAAAAAAAAAAAAAGTCTTGCAAGGAGATTATTTCATGGACACTTTTTTTTATTCATTTTTATATAACCTACAATTTATTTCATATATATCTATTATATATATATATTATATATATATATATGTTATCAAACCTTCTATTATATTTTTTTTCTGTATTTTCGCATAGACTGTACCCTTAGAATATAATCCCGCAGTTCTGGTTCGAAGGCCAGAACTGGTTGTAAATTTTTAATATCAATCAATCAAATACCCTTTTCAAAAAAAAAAAAAAAAAAAACAAAAAAATATTATTTTTTTTTTTTTTATAAAATAAGAAATTTTTTTTTTTTTTTCCGCATTCTCAAAAAACTGGTTTTTTTTTTTTTTTTATCAA
>CAJVPY010003295.1:0-14364 GCA_910591965.1 Dentiscutata erythropus | reverse complement strand
TCCTGCAATTTTTATTGGCTCCGAGCCTAATTTTTGTAGATCCTTAGCCCGGGATTTTCTTGACATAAGGGAATCCTACTTGGGCTGATTAATGTGCCACCAATCTGGCACACATTCAAGAATTGCTACAGGTTTAAATTAAAGTACTCAAATATGGTACTCTCACCAATGACAATCGATGCCTGAAACCATTTGTAGTTATAAATAGAGATGCGATCTGTTTTATCCTACGTATATATTTAAAATTAAACAGGTATAAAATTTTGTTATAAAAAACTAGCTATTTTAAAAATCTACGTAATGTTACATTATCATTCTAGATTTTTAAAACAATCACCCGATCAGATCACAAGGATATTATTACAAATGTACGTATATTGATTATATAGTATCAATTGAAGTATACGTACAGTAATTTTGTGCGTTTTATTTTTGCCTTATAAGTAAAATATATATACCACATACTTTGGGACCTTTCTGGATTTTTTACGAACTTACCAGTAATTTTTTATTTTCACTTGTGAAATGTTACATTTTTCAATTGTATAAATGACTATATGACTGTTGCATGTAATCTCGAGCCAGAAATTTTAAACAAAAACATTTCTGAAAAAAAGAAACCCAGGTTTATTAAGAGTCATTATACATTGCCGAGTTAAAAATTTTGTTATGTTCAAAGTCCTCATAGTGGTGATAGAGAAAGCAATTAGTGAACAGGCTGAAAATCGGCTGTGCTATCCAATTTGACGATTTAAATCAGTCGGCCGTTAACGTTAACGGTAATATTTTATTATGACAATTATACGTCTTATTGTAATACAGTATATGCAATGTTCGGGATGTGCAGTCACGCGATGTGAATCAGTTGTGAAGTTGTGAATACTGGAATATATGACTTTCGATGACTTTCGATGACATTCGATAAAATAAATTAAATAAATTAGTAATACAATGATACAATCATCACATGAAATGAAAATTTCCTTAAGTTTCTAGCATATTCTTTTTTTGAAATATTTGGTTATAAATACTTGACCGTAATTTTTTCGGATAACGTCAGTAAATAACATTTTGATTCAATTATTATTTTTTAATTAATTTTATTATCAAACATGAACGCACAACAAAATTCAGATCAACTTAACTTTTCAGAGTTCTCTTCTTTTTTCACACCATTAACTTTTATTATTCATCCTCCACGAGAACAAATACCACAACAAACTCAAACACAACAACAACAAACGCAAATGCAGCAACAAACTCCACAGCAAACTCAAGAACAAACGCAAGAGCCAATGCAAGCCGATAATCCTCAATCAAATGGCTCTAATAATGATAGCGCTCCACAAAACCAATCAAATAATAACAACAATAATAATGGAGCACCACAGATTAATTTCTTCATAACCATTATGCCTGGTACTCCGGGTACTCCTGGTGCTCCTGGTGCTAATAATGAAGGAAATAATCAACCTTCTACTCCATTCATGATCTTTTTCACTCCATTCTTCTTCCCGCAACAAGAAGTTCAACATCCACACGTTTCCGACGTTGCAATGAAAAAATTACCGATCATCACAGTCAATCAAGTACATATAGATACGAAAGCAACTTGCCCAATTTGTCTAGAGCAATTTTCATTAACCGAAGCTACTAAAGACCAAACTCAAACATCAATAAGGCAAATGCCTTGTAAACACATATTTTGTGAATCATGTTTATTTACGTGGTTGAAACAAAATAATACATGTCCATTGTGTAGATATGAAATTAATGATGATCAACAATTACGAAATGAGACGCCTCCATCAACTCCAGATATCACACAAAATGATAATATGATGACTAATTCCACTACCAATTCCTCTGAAGCTACGAGTTCACCCCACCAAAATAATTCGTGCACATGTGATTTGGCACATGTTGGTTGTTATGAGACGCAAGATATAATTATTACATTACCACACTGTCATCATAGATTTCACGCCTCATGTTTAAGAACTTCTTTAATTATTGAAGGCTATTCAATAGATTCATCAAATTCGTTGGAGTTCTTTTGTCCTACATGTCGTGCACCGTCTATTCTTCATTCTGACATGTTAAAGTTTCTAGATAATAATAATCCTGTGGGTCAAAATGACTCACAGTCACCTCCTATATTTGCACCTCATGAAATGGACTTAGATTAAATTTAAGAGAAAAAAATTAAAGAAAAAAAAAGAAAAAAGACATTAAATTTTTTGGTTATTTGTATTTTATAAAAATAATAATATTCTAGATAGAAAAAAATAATAACATTTAGCATTTTTAGCATTTTTGACTTTTTAAGTAAATTTTTGATGTAAAAAATCTATTTTAGTAATATTTTAATATTTTTTTGTAATGTAAAATATTCTGTAAAATAAAATTGAATCTATATAGAGCTATATATAGATTTGAAATCGATTTTCATTACAGCTTACCTGTTACGTATTAAAATATTTTTTTTACACGTGGTTTATCTTTAAAACTTAATATCGATATAGGATCATGATTTATATACTTGTATCATCTTTATAAGGCTAGCCTTGTAAAAAAAAAAAAAAATCAACGGTAGCTTTTACCGCTACAGATTAATCATGGTCGGACTTCACGAAATTATTAAAAAACGTGCGCTTTCTCGGATCTCTATATTATAATTCTTGACTCGTTAATTCGACTTGCTAAATTTCTTTAATCTATAAATTTAGGCATTCTAAACGCAATTAAATCTGTAAATGCACCTGGTGGCTGGAAGGTCGTAGTAGTAGATGACCATTCACTAAAGGTTATTGAATCTACGTGTAAGACCTTCGACATTCTCGAAGAGAAAGTTACCTGTAATTATCTTTTTCTATTTTACCTTGTTTTACTTGTTTGATTGCGTTATATTAATTATTCTTAATGCAGTGGTAGAAAACCTTCAACAAACCCGCCAACCTAATCCAAGTTTTGATGCTGTTTATATCATTACTCCGTCACATAATTCTGTCGAAAAGGTGATTGAGGACTTTACTAGACAAAAGCCTCCTTTATATGCTGGCGCTCATATATTTTTCATATCTCGTAGGTTTTTGTAAAGGCTATTTCCTTGTACAAGCTACTCTCGTTATAATGAACTCTCGAGATATAGATATATTAGATTTTATATTGTATTCTCTTGATGGCTTCATTATAACGAAAGCTACTTGTAATTCAAAGGTTTGCTTATTGTTTTTATTATTCGTTGCTATTAGCTCCTGATGATCCGATCTTTCAAAGGTTGCGCTCTTCTTTACCTCCGAATTTCTTAAAATCATTTGAAATACTCTATATTGATTTTCATGGTAAGTGTAGTGAATCTCAAACATTTTTAGAATTGTTGATTTTCTAGAATCTTTTCAATATCATTAAATATAGAGTTCTAAACCGGATAAATTCGTCATCCGCTTATCCGTATCTAATTATCCGGATAATCTGACAGGTGTTCGGATAATTATCCGGATATCAATAGTAAATGGATAGTAAATGGATATCCGAATAAATTCAGATCCGGATATCTGGATAAATGCTTAATGGATTGGAACTCTAATTAAATATTTAATTATTCTTGCAATTTGACTATTATAACAATTATGCTTTTATAATAGTTCGAGAATCTCAAGTATATTCCTTAGAATCTCCCTCAAGCTTCTTCAAATTATATTCACCTGATGAAAGTCCTTTGTTTGATGGTGAACTGAGAAAACTTGCAAAGCAGGTTGCATAATACTATTACCATTTTTACTATTAAATTTTTCTATTAATTAGTCTTATTTTTAGTCTAATACATTCATCTTTTTATTTACGATAGCTCCTTTCCGTTTGTGTTTCATTAGGTGAAGAAAACCCTTTAATACGTTTTCAAAGGGGAATTGAGTCTGATCATGCAACGAAAGAACTATCTTTAAAATTAGCTCAAATAGTACAAGCCGAGTTCGATGAACATGCAAGAAATAGAAGACGTCAATCACCTGTAAATTTTTGAAATTTTTGGTTTATTATTAATTTTTTTTGAAAAAAAGTGGATTATTTAACATTTTATCAATTTTTATAAATTATATGCTATTTGAATTATTATTATCTTATCAGCCACAAGATATACAACGTCCACGAGCTGTTTTATTTATTGTAGACCGATCTATTGATATGTACACTCCAATATTACATGAATTTACTTACCAAGCTATGGCAAATGATGTTTTGCAAATTGAAAATGGTCGAAAGTTTACCTACAATTATACTGCACAAGACGGTTCAACTGCAACGAAAGATGCTATTTTAGATGAATCTGACACTATTTGGGTTGATATACGACATAAACATATGAAAGATTGTATTGATCAGCTTAAGGGTGATTTAAATAAATTTTTAGAAGAAAACTCTACTATTACTAACAAGTAAGAAAAACACCATTTACATGAAAATTTATAGAATATAGACTTTTTCTTTTAAATTAATATATCATTATTTTTTATATTCATTATATGTATTTAGAGATAAAGAAGCAAATTTAAATGATATGAAAAAAATGCTGGCAACACTGCCTCAATTTCAAGATATGAAGGATAAGGTATTGGGATATTAATTTATTGTTTATAAACATACAAAATGTTATATTATTGTCCGGAGCGAAGCGGTTTCATACGGTGTCGTCTCTAAAATTCTGGTCGGAATTCATCGGAGCTGGATCGGCATTAAGCAATTCTAGCCAATTATGTCTAGTAAAAAATTATGAATTAAGATTAGACTTATTAGATTTAGTGATCTTGTACAAAATTAATCCGGCCGACCAGGATTCCGATGCATTGTATGATAGTGAAGATGTCGTAATCATGTATTTCAGATTACGTCTGGCGAGCACGTGAGTAAATGGCGATCGTTAAATCGTTTCTACTACTCATGTACTCTTGTGATTTGCTCTGGGCAGAGTTATTATTATTTATTATTATTATGAATTTTGAACTAACACATTCGTTGGTTAATAAAGTATTCGGTCCATTTGAGTATTGCACACGAATGTATGAATGTATTTGATAGCGAAAGACTCCCTGAAATAGCTACAATTGAACAGGTATTTATAATTCGTTTAAAATATTTGAGTTAATTCAATTAACACTTTATTTTTCTTTAGAATTGCGCCACTGGATACACTTCTGATGGTCGTCATCCAAAAACACTGGTTGAAGACATGGTGCCATTATTAGATAGTGCCTTTGTTAGGTAATAATGGTAACCAATTTTAGAATTAAAGTTAGACATTTTATACAATCTATTGGTTTTTATTCTTATTATATTATGATTTATTTTAGTTCATATACTAAAGTGAGAGTTCTCATGCTTTACATGATGTATAAGAATGGTATATTAGAGGAAGATAGGCGTAAACTTTTGGCTCACGCGAGGATCTCCTTACCAGAAAATGATGCCATCAATAATTTAACAATGTTTGGTGTTAAATTGATTAGGGTACGTTGGTTATAAATCACTTTTTTTTTTTTTTGTAGCGTATCTGATTAACAATTATTTATTGTATACATATATATATATTTAGTCATCATCGAGCACTTTTAAAAAAACTAAAAAATATAGACAAAAACCTGAAGATCCAGACTGTTATGAGATTTCTCGATATGTTCCAAGATTAAAGTTAGTTTTAGAGGTGCGATGATTTATTATAAAATTTTTTCCTATTTTAATCGTGGTTATTTTAACTAGATGCCCAGTTAAATTGAATGTTAGTTAAGGTTATTAAGGTTAGGGTGGTTCGGTTAAAATAAACACGGTTAATATTAGCAATCCTCGTTTTATTATTTATATGTAACACCATTTTGTTTAATATATGATTATTATTTCATTAGAGTCATATTAATAAAACAATAGATCATACCGCATATCCATATACAAGGGATCCAACAGGCGATCCTGATGAGGTTAAGGTTTTACCGCAAGGTCCTGTTTCTCTAAGAAGGTATGTAAATGTTGATAATTCAGAGCAATGAACATATACTATTATATATTCTTAATTATATGATTGATATTAGTGCTCGAGCTGGATGGAGTAAGAAAGGTCAAACGGTAAGCTTATTAAAAAATTTTACCAAATTAGTTTCAATGACTCTAATATTACTATAAAAATTATAATACTTTAGGCTGCAGGAAATCCTCGTATCATAGTATTTGTAGCTGGTGGTGTTACATACTCTGAACTTCGTTCTGCTTATGAGCTATCAAACAAATATAGTAGAGATGTTGTCATCGGTAAACTGATTTGTTACATTATTTTGTTTCATTTTATTAAAAATTATAATTCTTATTTTGTTTTCGATTTATAGGTTCATCACATATTACAACACCTCAACAATTCATCGATGATTTAAAGCGTCTTCGCAGGCATCCTAACCCTAACCAATCTTACTCATCACCTCAGTCGGTGCACACACCACCTTCTCGTGCAGGAAACCAAAATTATGGTGGTATAAATCCATCATCCTTTTTTAATAGAGCACCATCATCTTCATCTTCTGCATCCTCTGGCGGTTATCATCCACCACAACAAGGTGGATATTTCTCAGGATCACGATCCAAACCTTTTTTTTGAATTGACACTATAACATAATTTGGATGTTTCGTTTTTCGATTAATAATGTTAAAACCCAAATTAAATTTATCATAAATTATTAAAACTTCATTATTTCCATACATAAATTAAAGATTAAGTGATTTAACGGTTAGATAGGGTACATTAGGCTAAATAATTATTTCAAATATCTATACAATAATTAAAAAAATTAATTATGAATGTGAAAGTTTTTTTTTCACATCGGATATAAAATTATAATCGTATATAATAAACTTTCGATCAAGCTTTTTCGAAATTTCAGTAAATGTCTTAGTTTTTAGAAAAGCGAAATCCGTAGTAAAAATCGATGTTTTTTCGATCAAAACCGGAATTGTTAATTGGTCAGATCATAATCCAATTCCCAGTTTTGAGCCATGATCAGAAACTTAGTAAACTAAAATAAATTAATAAAGAAATTTTTTGAAAATATAAAAGCTAATGATTTGAAACGGATATAATTTGACTGGTTAACCAGCCATTTTATTTTATATTTGTTATATATGATTAAATACAGGGTTTCGGAAGAAAAATTTAATTAGAATAAACCAATAAAAAATTAAGAAACGTTCAAATTAACAGTCATAGGACATGTCCTTTTACAGGGGTTCCAAATGTTGATCATATGAAAATTTAGACGTCGATCATCTAAAAAATTTTACCCTTGCTAAAGGTTTTTCCTATATGACCTCAAATTCGTGAAACCATCCAACTATTGCTTTTTAAGTCAAAAATGTAGTTCGAACATTACTTTATTAAATTACAAAAACTCGATTCTTAATCTTCTCTAGTTCGAAGAAAATCTTCGGTTGAGTGTGGAGTATCCTAACCCATGTAATACATATGGTTCTGTTCGAAATTACAACAAACTACTTCCCCAACAGCTCAATTTCCTCAGCTCCACTTCCCTAAAATGATTTCTCATCGATCTACTTCACTAAAAACCAGTTTCGCGACAACCTACTTTACCAACAATAATACTTGATCGGCTTGAGATTTCATGTTACATATATTGTTAGATATACCTGTTTTATACCTTTACTGATTCGACATTTTTTTTTTCTTTTTAGATTTGTTATTTCAGTATTTAAGTTCTTCAAGTTCTTCAACCACAGATCTAAGTGGGATCAGGCGTGTAGTTTGTATTTCATGTGTAGTTCTCATTTTATATAATTACCTACATAATAACTAAAAGAACAAATAGCATACTCAAAGAATATCTATTAATGCATTCTTTTTTCTTGAGTTTCTTTTTCACAGTGTCTTCGCTTTTTTTGATTGCCGTAGCGTAGAGTGTTCAGAAATCTGCGGTAGCAGAATCTGCGCAGAATTCTGCTCTTGTTCTGCTCACTGAATAATAACCTATTGATGGACATAGCCTATTGTGTTTAAAATTAGATTTTCTTTTGTTTGATTTTTTTTCTGATTTTGTTTTTAAAGTATTATTTATACGTTACCGCAGAATCTGCAAATTTAACAGAAATCGCAGCAGAATTCTGGACACTCTACCGTTGCAGATTAGTCGGGATAGCGTTTGAAAACACGGGGTGTCGCACTAAATCTAATTTTTAGGCTTGGGCTTTAATGGCGGCAGGTTAGTTAATGATTGAGAATTGTTGGATGAATTTGGATTAGTTGTCTTTTTTTTTGGCTCGCATTCTTTATGCATCATTGTTCCAAAATTTTTTTTCTTTTTATAAATTTTTTTTTTCATTTATTTTCATGATCATATTTTGTTGTTGGTTCACATTCATATTCATTGTGTATTCGCATTTCTTTATGTAATTTATGTGATTTGTTTCATAATTACTTTTTTTAAAATAAATAATAGCAATGGATTATATTGAACATCGTTTATTAGAGTGAAAAAGTTACATTAAATAAAACTTCAAATATAAATTATTTCATTGAATAAAAAGTGCTAATAAAACTATTGTCTTCTCATTACATCAAGATTCATAAGAAATCGTTTGTGTAAAAATACCCTTAAAGTAATATATAGTTTCGAAATAATACCCATGTGCACCTTGAAATAATGAGCACTCCATGTAAGATCTTTAAAGCCGTGTATTAAATTCTTTGATGTAGTGAATTCTTTGTAATTTAGCCAATCACATAAATGTTACACTATGTCAAAAAATTAGCCTTTGTCTAAAATGAAATACCCGGAATAACGCATAGATAGGTTGTTACGCGAAAATGCGATACAGTTAATTGCACAAGTGTTATAGTGTTTCGAAAAGGTTTCATCTGAATAAACATATTTGGTTTTTGCTCTGGTATGATCTATTTTTTGAAAAAATGTTTCAGAATTAGAAAAATAAGCCAAAAGACTGGCCAAATTGCTATCGTAACATCATTTTGCCTATTGTATAAACTAAACAATCAGTAAGTAAGTGAATATTAAATGTCAAAATTTGTGGAAAAAAAAAAAGGTATAAATAAGTCTCGCTATCATTCCTGCTAAAACATAAATCTCAAAATTTCTTTTCTAAAAAACAATCCAATCATATTGATATCGTTTACTCTACAAACTATTGAATAAATTATATCTATTGCTTAGTTTACAATTAAATTTCTATAAAATAATCCATCCAAACAATGACTGATTTTGAATCTACTTATTTTGAAGAATTTGATGCTTCGGAAAATTACGAAGAGGAGTTCATCATCGACTCTTTGATTCTTGAAAATGCACAAACCTTATTACATGATGACGAAATTGAAACCATTGACCTATATGGAAATGAAGGCATTGACTTGAACAAGTTTGAACTTAAGAATTTTGTTGAAATGGATATAGAAATTGAAGAAGGTTTTATGAATACACTGAAATTAACACAATGTGTTATTGTAGATGTTATTCAAGGCGAGATAAAGTGCTACAATAGCACAAAAAACCTATGGCCATTGCGACAAATGGTAGAAACATGGGAAATTGATCTACATACAGTTGAAAAATACCGCGATAGCACAACAAATCTATAGCGATTGCGACAAGCAGTCGGAAATATTACTGAATATTCTCGACTTGGTGTATGTTATTCCCATTTTCTATTTGATCAGAACCAACTTCATAAGCCGGGGATGAAACAATCATGTTTGATCAATAAAGGCACTATTCATTTTCAGATTTGTTTTTTCTGTAATAAAAAAAATGCTTCTTTAGCCACGGAAACTGTTGTACAAGCTATTCATGGAATGTCAATGAACGAAATATTCAAGTACCTTGCATTGGTGTTTTTGAATGTCCTGCATTCTTTGAGAGATGTATTGCAAAAAAATCATTTTCCGGTTATCGTGTTACATCTGCTCAGAATGCTTTCAACAAAACAGTAGACATTTATATGGTAAACCCAGTAGAGGCAGAGATATTTTACCATATGCGCATCATGAGGATACAAGCGACACCCTAAAGCTTATCGAAAAATGGTTAATGTTTGTAGCAGAGTCAGAAGATCGTGATCTACAAGAAAAACTTTTATCCCAGATATCCCCCATGTTAACTACTATTAATTATGAGACAGAGGATACAAATTTATCAAACTCAGAAAAAAAAACATTACCGAGTAAGTTGCTTGTTAAAACGGCAATGAAAATGAGAAAGGTTGAATTGAATAGATTAAACAGGTTAACCGGAGGGGAGTCTCATATAAATCTGAAAAAGGCCTTAGTAATAGGTAAAAAACTAGGAAAGGAAATTTTAAATTCATGTTCTGAAATTAAGGATAATAAAAATCAGTTAGAAAACCCAAGCTCATATGAAGACTACTTCGAAGCATTGCCTGCTGTCATTTGTAGCTTCTTTTAAGCCCTTCTAACAGTACTACAACAACATAAACTAAAAATAGTTAATAATAAGAGGCATCAACGTGGGCTTTCTTTAAAATCTCTTGATATAAATCAAATATCAAAAACTACTACTTTACTGATTTCAATGCTACTTACCATTGCTTTTCCGGGAACAAAAATCTGGCTTTCGAATATTATATTATCGATATGCCAAAACCAAAAATTACTACCACACCTACAAGAGATTCTTTATTCGGCACGTGTTATCTCATACACTAAGCAGCATGAAAATCATTTTGAAAATTTAAGGATACAGTATATCGACCCTAGAAATAACTTAATTGAAGGACCAAATGTATGGAATCTGGTGGTAATCGACAATATTGACTTTAAAGCTTCTACATTCTCATACGGCAATATTTTTGACATTACATAGCAGACTTCACACGCAACATTGCGAATGGTATTCCAGTTCACTCTTCCTGATTCACCCGATTATCTAATTGAAGATTATGAATCTGCTACTCAACCATTGTTTGGAGAGTCTTTGACCACTGATAATATTTTAGTAATATATGAAACTATCTTAAATAGAATGTTAGAGAATTATGAAAATGACTTTGAAATAGAAGATGTGCATTCTGAAATTACCAAACAAATACCTATAGGTTGCAATATTTCACCACCAAAAATTGTGATACTAAAACCCGGTGATCCACCATCTTGCAACGATAATGTTCATGCAGCATGTGAAATGTATCACGATGATTTACCTCGTGGTTGTGACAAGCGTCTATACATTGCATACGACTAGGCAATCTTTGGGAGATTAATCTCTTATAAAGAAACCCATAACGATGTTCAACTTCTTTTAGAACAGTGGCATACATCTAAAGACATGTGCTGCACTTTAATTACTATCTTTTCTGGATATAAAATATTTAACCTTGCAGCAACTCTTGGAGTACGATTTCTAGACAAGTTTGAACATGTAATAGATTATCGAGCAACATGTCGTGTTTTAGAATTGATTTGGGTTGCAGTTGGGATTGCATTGTGTCAGTATGTCAAAATAAAACAATGAACGATATTTTAAGTGGTAATAATTACCTTGTAAAGGTGTGATATCTCTTCTTTCGCTGGACAGGATATTTTATAGGCCATAAAATTGGAATTAGAAGAGGAAATTACTGGATGCAAATGACAAATTTGGCTGCATTTGCACCTCTCTTTCCTGCAGCTGGAAAGTTTAAGTATGCGAGTTCTGTGGCACACTTTTTGGTTCAGGTTCACAACAATCCACAGCTACAAAAATTATTAAAGATTGTGTGTTTAGTAAACCTCACAAATAAAGGGCATTATTTTGCCTTTGATGAAGCACTTGAAACGTATGGCGTAAAATTTATCAAACAAAATATTACAGGTAATATTACTGACTAGCAGACAATGATGTTAAAAATTAAAGCAGCCCAGAGTGAGAGAGATCGTTTCTTAACACTTCTTGCTGAGTATGTTGATGATGTTGTAATGAGCCAAAATATTTGTTCGATCAAGTCATGCAAGGACTCACTCGGGTCATTAGCTGCAAAGTTGTTGTCTGTCTTTAATCATCCGAATCCTGCAAGCCACTATTTGTTTGAAGATGCACCAGAAGTTAGCGAAGAGGGTATTAATAATATCCTTTCATTTTATGAAACTGGAAAATCACGCTTTCAAGAGGTGCTTGCGTAGGATGTATATAAAACTAAGCCCCGAACTTCTGAACGTCGTATGCGAAACATAAATCATTATTCTTATACTCAACTTGAGAATATAAAAAAACAAAAAAGAAGTTAAGTAGATAATTCTAATTATGTTGAACAAGATACTTTAGTATTACAACGGGCATCAACATCTTCTGTGATTAATGATCACGCCACACTACTACTGAAATAGAGAAAGATTACTTAAACAATTATTTGAATTCGGGGATAGTGTGCCTGAAGCTGAATTCCTGAAAGTGTTAGCAGAACTTCAAACTACCTCTTCGGACTGGACGATGGAAAGAGTTAAACTGTATTGGAAAAATAACTGGTGCAGAAATCTTCAAAAATAAAACAATATAAGATTATTATTTTTGCACAAAAAAAAAAACAAACAAATTCATTTAAGTACCTGACTTCTTTTTATTAAATTCAGAATCACATCGTATATAATGTTTCAAACTTTTATATAGAACTTGTTGTTTATTTAGAATTCAAGATTTTAGAATATGTGGTTAAAATTTCAAAGGTGCTTAAAAAATTTTCAAATTGTGTACAAGCACCCCTATTTAGTCATGATAGAGATTGGACTTATTAAGAAAATTGCTACTTGGTAAATTATTATATATTTTGGGTAATTATATAGTGGCAATTTCTACTCAAGTCTAATCCCTAATTACGAAAAGATTCTTTGTAAAATTTATTATTCCAAATAAAAAACTATTTTTTTTTATTATAATAGTCTTCAATTCTTGCTTGGTCTCTTTAAACAAAGCAATACTTTTTTGATCTCCCTACATGAAAAGAGAAAAAAAGTACATTTAGTTCCGAATTAATCTTTGATCTACTAATTAAAAGGGTACCAGCAAATGTTCGAAAGCCGCAACTAAAGTGCCCATATGTTACTAATGAGTTTTGTAGCACGATTCCTTTGCTACTTATTTTACAGTATTTGAAAGAAAATCTTACTATTTACAATGAAAAATTGCCGTTTTTCGACTTATTCTTATTTTATAAAAAGTCAAATAATACAAGTATTTCTGGTATAAAATGAAAGTTCAAAACTTGAAAATAAAACTTGTCTAAGGTTCGGATAATATATACTATTGAATAATTGAAGCATTTAAAAAAAAAGGTCTGGTCGATTTATATTACACAAAAAATAATCGCTAATAAGATTATCGGGGGATGACATGTCCTATGACTGTTAATCACATAACCACGCCAACATCTCGATCACTAGCAAATCATTAAGAAAGCATGTAGCTAGAGATGGCTAACGGTTCTCCATAGCTGTTATTTTTGTGCCGAGCTGCTTTTTAGCCGGTAGCCGATCTAAAGCCGAGCTAAACAACTTCATCCTATCAAATAACGTACACAAAATAGTCTGGTAGATCGGCGGAATTGGACCTTTTTAATCCTATAATCAGACCCTAAATTAACAAATAATTGATGCTGTGAACGAAGTCACGTGGCATCCATTTGTCACGAGACAGTGATCCGGTCCCACGACCTGGGACTGATGTTTCAAACTCCTACAGGGAGATCCCCAAAATTCCGGGTCAGAAACTTCAGAACTCTGGTCGGAAGGGCCGGTGTTGATCAAATTTGCCCCAAGATCACTAAGAATTTTACTAATGAAACAATGGTCGTTCATTAAGTGAAAAGTGCCCAGCTGATAATTTTACTATAACCTAACCCTAACTCAGCCCTAACCCCGACCCTAACCACGACGCATTCTGGCCATTCCGACCCGGAATTTTGGGATCCCCCTGTAGAAAATGATGTTTCAGGGTGTATGATGTATTGATGACGGAGTTTGATTGATTGAGCGATGTATCGGTTTAATTGTTTTGTAAAGGTGTTTTATTGTGGGAATGTTTTTAAGTGGTATAAGTATGAGGTCATGATGGTGGTTTTAAGGGAAAGGAGTTGGTTTTTTGTTCTCCCTCTTTTGTCTTTGCTGCTAGTTCGACGCAAGTCTGGCTTCGTCGTTTTTACCCGCCCACCCGCCACTCGGTGGCAGGTATATTTTAGTATGTTGCCCGTTATATAGAAACCTATGTAATTATACCACAAAAAATTTTCCGGTCACATAACTTTATCGTGGCGCAAACCAATTGAATTTCAGGATCAGGTGTAACGTAAAAATTACGCTTTTTATATTTTTTTATA
>CAJVPY010003294.1:0-14365 GCA_910591965.1 Dentiscutata erythropus | reverse complement strand
GTGAATTAAACATGTCGGTGAATTAAATGTCGGTAAAATAAGTGTCGGTAAAATAAGCTTGTCGGTGAATCGATTGTTGGTGAACCGAGGTGTCGGCGAAATGAGTGTCGGTGAAGTGATATGTATCCCACTTGGGTCTTAGTTTTGAGACCTATTCCATAAATATAGAGCTCTATTTTTTTTTTTTCACTAAATCGCAGGACACGATAAAACGTGCTTTATTTAGTCTTATTATTTTACATTTTACTACATTCTGTCCGTGCCTCCGGCACGGCTATTTGGGTAATCAAAAGTATGTGTTAAGTTACAGTAGTTTGCATTGGAAGCTACCAGTGACAATATTTGTAGCTAAGGTTGAGTTTATATGGAATTATTGTAATTCCTCTCATGAATTAGTTTTTATTATCGTAATTCATCGGGGCTAATTTTTTTTTATTGGACCTTTTTTTTGGTCACAAAGCTGATAAATCTGATAATATCCCTTAAATTATAATTTTTTGCTAGATGTTAGACAGTCAATTGATGTATACGTCACTAGAAAGTACCTTAAATTTAAAAATCACTTGCGTCTAACCGATCGCTTCATCCTTTAACTGATTACTTTTTCACTAATCAAATCAACAACAAATCGATCAATGTTACATTTATTTATGCGTTATCGATATACGATATATGAGTACTGTCAGGGAAAGGGGTACTTTGGATTTTATTAAATTTTTTTGATCAAAGATATCTCAACAACTACTTGATTAAAGTTGATAATTTTTCTATTTGAATTCTACAAATCTGTAAAATTCAAATAAAAAAGTTATTATTAATTTTGATCAAGTAGCTGTTGAGATATTTTTGATCAAAAATTTTTCAAAAAGTCCAAAGTAGCTCTTTTTCTTTGTCAGCACTCATATCATGTGATGGGCACCGCGTGATCCCGCGCGTAATGTGAGGCAGTGTTATAAATTAGGCCAGGTTCCGAAATTATCCGATGTCGAAGTAATTTTTGACTCATCTCCATAAGTTTCCGAAATATGGATGGAAAAAAACTATCCCGCACGGGATTTTTGGAAAGCTGCCGATTGCCCGTCACTAGAAAAATCAGTCAAATAAAAATCTAACCATTAGCGTCTGTTAATACCCTTTAAATTTTGGATACAGAGAAAATTAGCCAAGATGTTCTATAATTAGTTGCTATAAAATATCTTTTCTGCTACAGAATTCGCTATTCTAGTCGGACATACTATAGAGTCATGGACGGGTTAGTTTGCACCAGAATATAGTGACTTCTACCATTGGCTAAAGTAAAACCTGCCATTTCAATGACAATAGCTTGTAGTTTAAGTTGAGTTAGTTTGTATTGTAATTATCAAAATTCTTATCGTGAAAAATTCTGTAACAAAATTCATTCGTTACTCCAGTAAGCGTAATACATGGTGTGTTAGTTTGCATTGGAATTATTGTAATTTTTATCGTGAGTTACTGTAAAAGATCTTGTTAAAGAATTCGCTATCCTAGTGAAACATAGTATGTATAGTCAAGGTCGATTAGTTTTCGTCAGAATTATCGTGACGTTTACCATGAGCCACAGTAAAGCCTATTTGCTATTCCAATGACAATAGTTTGTAGTTAGAGTTAGTATCACAATTTCATCATGAGTTGCTGTAAAAAATTCTGTTACAAAATTTGCTTGTCACTCTGATAATCATAATATGTGGTGAGTTAGTTTGGAATTATCGTAATTTTCATCATGAGTTGCTATGAAAGTTCTTGTTAAGAATTCTCTATTCCAGTGAAGCATAGTATGTAGCCAAGGTCAATTTGTATTTGAATTGCCATGATTTATATCATGAATTACTGTAAAAAATTATATTACAGAACTTACTATTCTGGTAATATTCAGTATAAAGAATGGCAAAGACACATAAAAATTCAAAAACCTAGAGCAAATAAATGCAGCTATAAATGATCACGATTATATATATAGGTTTCATATTTCTATAATTCATTCGTCATTATACTATCAGTGCGGGAAGATTACCGTAATTTATATAAGTTTTATGTAATCTGAGAAAATTCAAATTTTATAAATTTTCATGTAAGTTTAATCATGCGAACAACACAAGTCAAAACCCTCATAAAACTGTAGATCTGAGTGTAGTAATGGGTCAGTAAAGCTTTCACAAATATGACATTCTATTTGGGTTAAAAGTGTAATTTTTTGTAAATTTGGACATTTGAAATTTGGAAATTTGGAAGTTTTTAGAAAGTAGAAAATTCGAATTTTTAGATTTTGAAAATTGGAAATTTAAGAATTAAAAAATTGAAAAATTTCAAAACTTCTAAATAAATATAGTAATTTCCATCATAGATAAATAAACATAACTAGAATTGGCGCTGGAGTTAGTGTAGACAAATGCAATCTTAGTTATTCATGGTGAAATGCAAATTGTCATGAATAAAATATTAATTTCCCTTAAAAATAGTAGATTCGCAACTGTATATTGTGCGGATTAGATTGATAAAGGCAAGAATCAGAAAAACCAATCGTGCTCAAAATACTTGATTCATATGAGTATGATGAACTTATTGAAAAACCAAAAGAATATTGTAAAACGGAAGATGTGTATCCTTTATTTTAATTGGTTTGGAATATCCTTATAGTGAGTGGCGACGAGAGAAAACCTTTTAATCATAATCTTTGAAAATTTACTTTCAATAAAAATATCTAAAATCCAGAAATTAAGCACTTTTTATTTTAATACTAATTGAATAATTATTATTTTAATATTAATGTTTTTAATTTGTACGTTCATTCTAATTTAAATACAAATTTAATTATCATTATTTAATTAGATTGATGATATTTTATCTTCATTTGAACCGAAGCTTGAGTACTATCATTATTTAATGAATTTTTTATACTTTTAAAAACCTTTTGCATTTATATAAGTGATCCTTTAATCGAGCGACTAAATTCACAAAGTCCTCTCCACAGAAGTTGCACATTTGGCGAGGTGTAGTTTGTCAATTTCCGTAACTTTTGTAAAGTTCAAGCGAATTTCTTTTAATGGAGGTCTCCCACGGTGCATTATTGTTTATAGAGATAACGATAAAGTTGTATTTTGACGAAATTGGTTAAATAAATAAATATTATCCATTGTATATTATGATTACTTCAGAATGTATTAAATCATTTAAAAACATTTTTAAATCAAACAAACATGGTTTTAAATCATTTTCCATCCCTAACTAGAGGTTAAAAAAGCATAATTTGCGAGTTTTCATTTCTCCATCGCTCTTTATTAGTTTACAAATTTATTTATTTATTCATTACAATTGAAATATAATTCATAAACGTTAAAATTTTAATCATAAAAATCATTTGCCATAGACTCTTTTATTTTTAAACTAAAAATACATATAATCTAAAGTTTATGTATTATATTTTTTAAAAAAGACTATTATGTTATACTTTATACAATTTAATCTTTAAATAAACTTTTCCATATCCTCAATATGTATGTTATCATCTTTATCAATAATATTGTTCGAGTTAACTGTTTGAAGACATACGACTTTTAATTCATTATAATTAATAAATCTACTAGAGTAAACCGCCCGAGAATGTATAGAATCCAACTCATTATTGCTAATAAATCTGCTTGAATAAATTGCTTGAGGATGTGTGGCACTTAATTCATTATTAGTGATTTCATTTTTATTAGACTTTTCAAATTTCGATAAAATTTCTTCATTTTGCCAAAGTTGAATAAGTTCACAAATTTCTGAAGCTTGTGGCCGTTTCTTTGGATTATTGTCCCAGCATCTTCTTATAAGGTCATTATAACATTGTGGCACATTTTTAACAACATCTGGTCTCATTCCTTCGCAAATTTCTATAAGAAAACATAAATCATGTTTTTTATCTGAAAATGATAACCTTCCTGATGATATTTCCCACATTATCATACCAAATGAATAGATATCGGATGCCATTGTATATTCTTTTCTGCGTAGAATTTCTGGAGCAATATATGGAAATACTCCATAAATTCCATCAGATCTCATTAATACTTGATTAACTGATTCTGAGAGTCCTAGGTCGGCAATGTATGCGTTAAAAAGATAATCTTGTAATATGTTTCCACTATGTAAATCACGGTGAATGATGTTATGACTATGAATTGTTTGAAGATCTTCGGCGACATGGGACAATAAATTTAATTTCAGTTTCCATCGTATTCGTGCAACTTCATGAAGATTTTGACGCAAAGAACCTTTTTGTGCATATTGCATTACCAATATATAATCTTTGGTTTTCTTATCTTTCGATACTCCATAACATCGCAAAAATTTTTTATTTTTACTTGTAATTTCATGAAATACCCTTAACTGCATTATAATAATCGTTAATAAAATATTAACAGACAATAATTAAATTATCAAATATTTACCTCCTTGATGAATCTTTCAGAATTATTTTTTGATCCACGTAGAAACTTAACTGCAACTCGTTTGTCGATCCTTTTAGCTAAATAAACAGTTGCAAATCCGCCTTCTCCGATTTTTTTAATAATCTGCAAATCATTAAATGGAATCCATGATAATGAAGTAGTTTTTAAAAATTTTATTACAGGATTTCGGTTCCGATTCTGATTCAGTAGTGTAATAGTATGTGTTCGTTTAGTTTTAAATAATATAATTAAATATTTTCTTTAAAAATCAATTTAGCAAGCTGAAATATATTTACCATACGAGATATTACGATAATTCTACCAATGACTGTACAACAGAAAACTAATGAGGAAGTTAATAGGTTCAGGAAAGGTATTATATCATAAGTGGTAGAATGTATAACATAGTATATCTATTAAAGAGTGTTAAAAAAATTTAATAAAAAAAGCTGTAAACGTTGTACGTATTAAATATTAATGAAATAACCGTAATAATAATTATTTTTAACCTGAATGACTAGCTGAGGCGCATCTTCAATAATTAAATTTATAAAGCTAGCACAAATCTTGCTTGATTCAGATAATGGTATATTAAGCGTCAATATATCAATATCTAAGAAAGGTGCAATTATGAATGAAATTAAATTTGTTCTACACCGCATAAAAAATTTAGGATTTTGCTTCGACCTTTCATTTAGAAATATGAGTATTACGTTATATATTAACGATAATATTATAATAATAAAGCTTTTTTAATAATAAACGAAAATGGTTGATTATAATTTATGGGATCCCTTAAAAAGAGCAAAACGAAAAAATTCAAAAGAATACCTTGTACAAAACAAGACGGTTAAATCCCTCAAATATGTATATAGAAACAAATTATCCAAGATATGATCAAAAATTCTAAATACATTTCTGAATAGTATAAAATTCTTTCTCTAAAATAACCGCGTGCAATTATTTTAATATGTTGGGAAAAGTAAATTCCATCTATAACGCAAATTAACGTTCAAATATTATACTTACTTCTTCCCGATATGAAAGTAGCGTAAAAATGACGAAGGGAAAAAACAATACTCCAATGATAATTAAAGAGTATCCATAGCGATGAATTAAATAAATTAAATTATATTCATAGAGAGCCAAAACATCTCCTAAAAATTTTTAGTTCTTTATTAATTATGCACAATCATATATCCCATCGTGAATAAGCATTATTTTTAAATTTTTGAGTTAAATTTCTTATGAGTGGTTGGACTCAATATTTGTACCACTTGAAGCGTCTCAGCAAGTTAGAACCAAAATCATTCGAATCCCATTCACTGGATTCCGAGAAAATTGATCAAAGGTTAACATAATGGAATACCTTACTTTTAATAAGCCTATATTCATGTCGATTATCAGGTAAATGATCTATAAAAGGTTTCTGAAATTAGAACTCATACACTTCCTTAAATTAGCTTAATAAAAAAAGTTAAGTACGATACCAAGAGCAAATTTTGGAGCAGTTGTTGTCGTTAATGTCCAATTGCTTGCATTTGGTATTGCAGAAATTGCATTAGAAAACATCCAAACAGTATTGTTAAGAAACACTCCATTCAGCATCACAAGACTCCCGGGCAATGAGGGTGAGTCCCAAAAATTAGAGAAATTTCCTTGGATATCATAAATATAACCAATTAAAATATTATCATTTTTTAAACGAACAACTAAAAGGTATCCACCACTCCACAATTGGTAAATCTTATCCGCATCAAAAGTAGTGTCATTAAAATTCAATGTCGAAGGTGTTTTTACATTTCCATTCGAAGAAAATGCCACTTTAATGTATCGTGCAGGAATATTTGAAGTGCTATTCGTTTTAATACTAAAAACACAAGCTAATCCAGGTTCATAATATGTATTAAATTTATCACATGTTTCAATATTCATCGAAAATGCTTGTGATGTATCTCGATATATTAATGATGGTTGCGTCGAATAGTATGATGGACGAATAAATACTACATTGGCTACCCACTGTGCGTCAGAGAACCCTGCCATGACGAAACAATATCCACCATCAATTGTTGAAATTATTTGGTATTGATGCGATGAAATTATAGAAAAGTTGCTTCCATATGAAAAGCTTACATAGCGTTGGTCTCTGTAATATATATATTTTTGTTATATATATGATATTCCAAGTATATTGAGTTATGCCGTTAAAACTTACGAAACAGAATATTTTTTCCATCTTAGTAATCTTTTTGAGCTACACGGTTGACCCATATAAATCCATATTTCTGAGAAGAATCGACCACTAATGTACCCAATGATGATGTATCGCTTGCAGTAAAGTTAATAAATCCAAGGCTCAGTTCTCTTTATTAGATTGTATAATAGATAGTTGTTACATTATGCGAATTCAAGATTGCATATACAGTAGAAGTAGGTTAGAATTAATACCAAATATAAATTAATATACACCCAAAAAACGGACACGCCTTCTTACTGGATAACATTTCCATTCCAATCAATAAACTTTCCAATTTCTTCATACGTTTCTGGACTATTACTAGTATTATTCTGTAAAAATGCGATCATGGTATGGTTATAAGACAAGGGGAAAATACGAATCAGATCACGTGGAGGATTGGTTGCAATCGGGCAAAAATTAAAAGTAGGAATTGCTGTTATATTAGCGTCATTTGTACTAATGTTGTAAACCATAATATTTGGGTATATTAGCCTTAGGTGTAAGTAAGGTTCATAACAGTTATTTGTACCATTACGAATTAGCCGTAAAACTATCGGTCCGTTTGGATAACTTGCTGCATTGAGAATATGAAGACCGCCGCTTTGTTCTGTAGTCGATGAAATATTAAAATTATTACTATTTATTGAGCTTGCATTTGGCGTTATATTTGGTATTTCATCGACAGAATATTCTATTAAATAACTTGATAGTGCACATAATATCGTAATTAGAACGACAATTTTCACTAAAGTTAATATAAACATTGAAAACAAATTCCAACGTAAAAAAGTTTTTATCTTTCTTAGTTTCGGAGATTTTAATCTGTCCTAAATTTAATTTATTGAATGTTTGTGCGACAATCGACGCAAACGCATACATAAATACTATTTTTATTTTTATTTTATTTTTATTTTATTTTTATTTATTTTTATTTTATTTTTATTTTATTTTTATTTATTTTTATTTTATTTTTATTTTATTTTTATTTATTTTTATTTTATTTTTATTTTATTTTTAACAACTCAACTAAATAGAATAATATTTATTTTCATATTATTTTAGATAAGATTATTATTAAATTTTATTTGTTTTTAGTCAGCTTTGTGTAGCTCTGGATATCCAATGTGTTTGTTTTTCTGATATTAATGAAATGCATGTTAACAGCTTGCTAAAAAAAAAAATAAAAATAAAAGGAAGTATAGTAGGGATTGGCACATGTGCATGCTGCGCGATTTTAGAGAGCTTGCGCTAGATCATTGGGTCCGGTACCTTAGGTCCTGGTTTCGAGACCTAGTCCATAAAAACTAAGTAAGATATATATTTTTTTACTCTAACCCACTAAATCGCGGAAAGCAATGAAGCGTGCTTTATTTAGTCTTATTATTTACCTCTTTTATTTGTAAAGCCTAATTTTAGAACTAGGCTCGTAGGTCATATCACATGATTAATTTTTCCGTGCTCTGATTGGTTGGATAATATATAACGATCTCAGATCTCCGGAGTACGTAATTTAGCATTAGCGTTAGTGAATTATTTTTAATTAGTAGAAATATGTTCCAGAACTCAGTATTGAACCAAATATTACCTAACCAGAAAGTTTGCGCGATGAGACCTAAAAGTCTTAGGATAAAGACGTGACTACCTAGCTTGCTATAGTTTTTATAATTCGAGTCAACTCGCATAATGCTGGTCAGCTTGCATAATGCCAACTATGAAGACAGATTGCGCTACCTGCGCATGATAATCATGATAATCATATTATTTTTCTAACTTAGTTAAGTGACGGAAGGTAATACGTACCATTGAAATTTGAAAAAATTGACAATTCGCCCATCCCTAAAATTACATATTGTCACACGAGTTTTAGCTGTATCACTTTACAGCCTTACATATACCAGACGATTTATTGATTTACATGTAGCTTCGTTTTTTTCTTTGCACCATTTTCAAAAATGATAGCATTACCAAATGAATGCCTTATTAAAATATTTAATAATTTTAAAAATTATTATAGATTCTTATTTTCCTGCCTTCTTGTAAATCGTCAATGGTGTAGAAATATTGTTCCAATATTATGGAGTAAGCCTCATTTCAAAGATAGAAGAATTATACGAATATGCCTTTTATTATTAAATGCTGAAGAAAAAGCACTATTAATTCCATTTAATATATTACCTTCTAATGGTCCAAATCCATTATTTGATTACACTTCTTATACTAAATCGGTCAACCGCTGTAGTTTAGAAAAAGGTATCGTAAATTGGCTTTACAGTGAGGGAAATGAACCTTGTAACTTTAATAATTCTTATGATGGATATAAAAACTCTGAGGATGTAATTCAAGCAGTTGAATATTCTTTAATTACAATGTTATTACGGACAAGTAAAAAAATTAAATATTTAAATTTGGATAAACTTTTTATTAGTCGAAGATTAAATGATATAGTAAAACTATCAATAGAAACTTTTTATGAAAATTCCTTTATTACTTCTTTAGATTTTTCTCGCATTAAACTTAATTTCGAAGAAATGATAGGATTATCTGATGTTCTCAAGAATACCTATCTTGTTTCATTAAAACTTCAGGGCTGTGGTCTTTGTTCAATGAAAGCAAAAATATTAGCAGGCGCTCTTTGTGAGAATATTACTTTATCCTCACTAAATCTTTCTAGTAACAAACTTGGTTATGAAGGTGTGAAAATACTCGCTGAAGCTCTTTACATAAATACTTCTCTAACTTCCTTGAATCTTGAATCTAATGATCTTGGCATTGAAGGTGGTAGGGCATTGGCAGTAGCTCTTTGCAAAAACACTACACTGGCTTCCTTAGAACTTAGTCAAACTAATCTCGGCCTTAAAGGATTAAAGGCGATAGCAAAAGCTCTTTACAAGAATAATATTTTAAAATTTTTAGATATTGGAGGTAATGAAATTGGTTCTGAAGGAGCAAAAGTTATGGCAGAGGTACTTTGCGAAAATATGACCTTAACTTCTTTAAAATTTCATAAAAATCGTCTTGGATTTGAAGGAGGCAAAACATTGTCTGAAGCTCTTTGCAAAAATATCGGCTTAACTTTTTTAGATATTAGCAACAATAAACTGAATCTTGGAGTATGCAAAGCACTGGCCGAAGCTCTTTGCAAAAATACTACATTGACATCGCTTGTTCTTGACAATAATCAATTTGATGATGAGGGTGCAAAAGTGTTAGCAGAGTCTCTTTGTAGAAACACCTTTTTAACTTCCTTGAATCTTAATCGTAATCAAATTACTTCTGGTGGAGTAAAAGCATTATCAGTAGCTCTTTATAAAAATACAGTTTTGACTTCTTTAGGCCTTCGTAGTATTCAAAGTTCTTTTGAAGGGATAAAAGCTTTAGCAGATTCTCTTTGCAAAAATACAGCTTTAGCTAATTTAGATCTTTCTTATAACCGACTAACTTTTAGAGAAGGACAAGCATTGGCAGAAACACTTTGCAAAAACACTACTTTAACTTATTTGAATCTTAGTAGTAATCAACTTGGTTATAAAGGGTTAAAAGTATTAGCAGATGCTCTCTGTAAAAATACTACTTTAATTAATTTAATAATCTATAAAAATCAAGTTAGTGATGGTCAATATAAATTTTTAGAAAAGATTTTTTACAAAAATAGCACCTCAATTTTATTAGATTTAGATTACTGACTTTAAATATATAAATTATAAATTGTAAAATTTAAAAAAGGTTTAAAATTTATGTTGTACGAATATTTGCCCATTCAGAATTAAAATTATTTCTAAATTTAAGCTGTAAATTATGAATGATAACATAAATATTTAGTTTTAATAGATATAGTAGCATCATAAAGTCTTTATTTATGACTTTGTATTTACGATGTAAAAGCAAAATTTTTAATACTACCTATAATATAAACAATTATGCTACTAGACTGATAGCAATATGAAATTGAAAATACCTTAAATTAAACAAAAGAATGTAAATTATATTTACCACTAACTGACGTATGGTTCAATATTAAAAACAAATGCGAACATTCTAATTTCTGTACAATTAGATTTGCAGATATAATAACCTTTAACTAATGCAAAGCTAATGAATTATAGTAGCATTTAAATTAACGCTATTTTTTAGCAAAATGCTAACAACACTGTTAGCGATGAGATGTATTTTACTTTTGCTCATAAATAAATAAGTAACTATATGCATATTTTAGATGATGACATGAGAGCTTGCTAAATGATAAGTCAAGAACTCACTGAAGAAAAGATAAGTATGTTATGACGCTGTTGGCTTATCTATATATGTTTCAATTTTTTGGTTTTTTTTTTTAAAAATGACTACTGGCAACTTAATAAAGCAATATTAGTTTTATAAATTGCTAATTATTTATTTAAAAAACTTCTTTATGAAAAGTTAATTTATTTTAAAGATTAATTACTATTAATTTATATTTAGCTATTATATGCTTCAATTTTGAGTAGGTTTAATATACTATCCCTTCGTGTGTTAAGTATTTGCAGGCAAATTTGTTTGCAAAAAATTAAATAATATGATTTAAAAATTTTTAATATAATATTTTATTTAATTTATTATTAAAATACTTTCTATATTTTAAATATGGGGTCTTTGCCTTGAAAATGACCTTATGGTATCATGTACCGTAAGGTCATTTTCAAGGCGAAGACCCCATACGTATTATATTCATAACACCTGTGTTATATAACACCTATATAGTCTTAATTAGAGATAGATAAGAATTATTTTTTTTATATAATATAATATAGAGCTAATATAAGGTTCCAATTTCAGTTCTCGTGAGGTTTGGGGGATTCTGACCATTTTACTTAGAGCACCCGTTTACTTAGTACATTATTGAGATATAGCATAAGTTGTTATATAACACGGTGTTATAAATACAATTTTCCTTATTTTTTATTTTATTTTAATTATAAATTTTAAAAAATAATTACATTTTAAATAGTTTATATAAATTTAAAATTGGTCAATTCTTTATAAACAAATTAATTAAATTTTTAAATTTTATAATTTTTTTTAAATATATATAGTACTTTAATATAGGGCCTTTGCTTGAAAATGATCTTACGGGGCTATGTAGATTTTATGAACTAAATTTTTAGCCTTCTAATAACTCAATTCAAATATTTTTTTTTTTATATTATAGAACTTGATAAACTCCATAAAACAAAAAAAAAGCTTATTTAAATTTGATTACTGGATAACTAAAAAATTTAATTTTTATTTATAATATCCACATAGCCCTGTAAAGTTATTTTAAGGCAAAGACCCATATTATCAAAATTTTAATTTTAACTTTAGTTAATATTAAAAAAATATTTAATTAACTAAAAAAAAAATCAAACCTATTTTATAAATATTTATTTGTAACTGTTAAAATATTACAAATTATTTTATAATAAAATTTAATAGAACTTTTTAATAAATTTTTAAGTACTAGTTATTAAGATTGATTAAAATTTTTATTTCAAATATCATAAAAAAATATCTTTTTTATTTATATATAAAAATTTGAAATAATTTAAATTGTTAATTTTTTTAAAAATTAAAATATACAATTATTAGTTTTTTATTAAATAGTATAATATTTTATAATAAACAATTTTGATTTATTAATTTGTTTTAAATAATTTTATTAAAAAATGACTACTTTAATGAGATAATTTTAACATGCTTAATGTTATTAAAATCCAATTATGGGATCTTGTAATAATTAAGGTTTTGTGTTATTATAAATATTTTAAATTTAATTTAACTGTTAACCAAATTTAAATTTAAAATCTTAATATTATAAGATTTTGTGACTAGATTTTAACATTTTTAGCTCATTAGAGTTGTCTCATTTTGGTAGTAATATTATATAAGTAAACCAGTAAATTAAAAGCTGTTTATTATTAAATATTATATTATTTTTAATAGTAATTCTAAATAAATAGATTCTTAATAAATACCAATATATATTTGTAATAAATAGTTTACAAAAATATTATATAAATCTATTTAAATTAATTTAAATTTTTTTAAAAGAATATATTTACTTTTTTAGTAATTATGCAAAAAATAAATTTTCGAGAGATAACTTTTTACAAAAGCAAAATTTTAAAATTTTGGCTAGTAATTTTGTTTTTATAATAAGCTCTATAAACTTGCCTAAAAGTTTACAATATTGTTTATATAAAAAATTAAATTGTTTCAAATTTATATAATTTTTATTAACAACCAGTACAATAGCTGGTTTTGCTTTTAAAATCAGTTGTTGAGAACTAATAGTGTTCTTGTAAAATAGTTATTAACAAAAGCTTTGGGATTTGATTAACTATTAATAATCAATAAAATTATTAATTACTAGGTAAATTCATAGCATTGTTTGTCTGGAACTTAATTTTAATTTATTATATATGTTTTGTCGTGTGATCGGGCAGACGGAAAATGCAAAAATACTTTTTTGATATTTTAATATTAATGCATCAGAAAGTAGCTTCATATCACCATGACAATCACTTCATTCCAGACAATTAAAATTACTTTAAACACCGATAAAGATATTAAGAAAACCATAAAGTCAAATTAAATAAACATTTTTTTATAAATCTATAGAATTTATATATATAAAAAAAAAAGTTAATTAAAATTAATCAAATAGATGTCATTCAAAGTTTAGAGATATAAATAAAAATTTGATTTGTTATTAAATTAGTAGCAAAGTTAATTAAACATAGTTAACGATCTTTATACAGAGTAGATTTTGTATCAATAGCACTCGAATTTTTATTTTATTGAGTTCAATTATTAATGTTAACAGATTTTGGATAATATTAAATGATTATATTTGTCTATTTTGATAATAATGTCTTACCATATTTATTCAAGTAGTAAAACTTTTGATCCTTTTTTCCATCTTTATTTTATTTATTTTTTTTTGATTTAGATATCATGTTGATGACACTAACCATAAGTAATATTAGATATCCTGCATCCTTAATCTCTACTAAGTTATTGATCTTTGTTTTACAACCTTCACTAAATTTTTTGTAAACATGATCTGCACTTGGGAATCAAGTAATCTTATATTTTACTTAAAAATTATAGGACGAATTGGTGGACCTTTTTCGAAAGCCCGTTTGGTAATACAAACTTTACATTTATGTATGGCATTTATTTCGATCACTGCTACGGATATAACAATATCATTCATAATTCTACCATGACTGACATGTTCAGGTGCTTTGTGCGTATTTTCAATATTAGATCGATAAGACTCATGATATTAAATTGAATATGCTTCCATAAAAAAATCGAAAGTTATTTTTTCTTATTTATATTAATTCGAAGTCATGTTATTATTCTGAATTTTTTAATGCTGAATCATTATAAAATTAAAAATCAGGCTAAATTATTTTTTAAGTGTCAATCGTGAATCAACAAATTTTGTGATTGACGCTGAACATAAATATTTAGTGATGAAAGTTAGAGACTAATTTCATACTTTATGCATATGCAGTACAGTACAGTACAATTTACCATGATACAGTGATGGTAAATGACCTGAAATGACCCAAATGACAAATGACCAGTCATTGGGTCATTTCAAAGGTGAAATGACCTAGTGGGTCATTTGAATTTGATTGGTGGATCGCGC
>CAJVPY010003293.1:0-14367 GCA_910591965.1 Dentiscutata erythropus | reverse complement strand
AATATAATTGTACAAAGTTTTATTTAAATATTTTGACATCTTAAAAAAGTAAATCAGAGCTAAAAAAGTGCAAAAACACAGGCAAATTTGCCTGTGTTTTACTACAATCTAAGAGATATCTCAAAATTTTACTAGGGTAACCCCTGTCATGTAACTAAGTAAAAATGCTTCTCTCGCAATTTTACATAACCCTAGCTCAAATCCTAACTCTAACCCTAACTAATTTAAACTTATTAATTTGCTATAGGGGGTGCACTGCAGTGCATGGTGCAAAACATTAATAATTTCTAATTATTATATTATATAATTATTTATATTATAGTTTTACTAAAACACACCACTGGTGTTCAACACCAGTGTCAGAAAATAGATCAGAAGATCATGTGATTATATAAATAATTATATAATATAAGTAATTATGGTAATACTATTGCATACTACTGGTGTTCAACACCAGTGGTTTTGTATAACATAAAATTAAAAATAAACAAACTAAAATCAATTAAATATTATACTAGTATTAGTAGTTAGAGGTTAGAGTAAGAGGTTAGAGTAGAACAAAATATATAGTAAAATTTTGCAAAGAATTTTTTTATTAAAAGCCAAAAGATGGTTTTCTATATAAAATTTTGAATTATTAGCATTTTTTTTAAAAAAAACTACAAAATCAAAAATTTTATATTACACCTGATCTTAATGTTACACAGCAGCTATATAATTTAATTGGTGAAAACTTATTGTTGTGTTGAACACCAGTGGTGTGCAATACTAATACTGAAATTATTTATATTATATAATTATTATATTATATAATTATTTATATTATATAATTACTTATATTATATAATTATTTATATAATTACATGATCTTCCGATCTATTTTCCAACACTAGTGTTAAACACCAGTGGTGTGTTTTAGTAAAACTGAAATTTAAATACTGAATTATTAAGTATTTTAACAAAATAAAAGAATGAACTATAAAATTTCTCAAAATTTATCTAAAATTTATTAAATTTAATCAAAATTTATCTAAAATTTACTAAATTTAAGCTAAAATTTGCCTAAATTTTTTATTATTATCAGATAAAAATTCGAGTTTTTCAAACTAAAATTTTACGGGTCTCTGGGTTAGAGTTAGAGGTTAATATTAGATTAGAATTTATAATAAACAAGTATAAGTGGGTTTTAGGTGGTTAAATAGAAAGTTTTATTTTATTCTAATTGTGATTTGTGACAGTATTCGCTATCCAATGAATTTAGTATTAGGATCTACATAGTAATTAACAAATTGAATATGTTGTGAAACCAGAAATGTAACTTGAAGCAAGTACATACTATATGTATATATGATATGTTAAAAAAGTGTGACTTAGATGTTTAAAGCTAAAGCTATATAAATCTAAACTCTGCAATCACTAACCTATAATTCAGAAACCCTCAAGACTTCGATTTGGTAGGCAGAAAGAGACGAGAAGAGACTTGGTCTGAGTCTCAAAGTCTTTTCGAGTCATGCTATGGCATACTTGGCAATTCAAATAAGTATAAACCAAAATTATATTTCGAATATTGATTAAGATACTTAGGCTGAAAGATAATTATAGTTCTTTTCTTTAATTCAGGGTTTTGGTATTCCAAGCTTCGATATAATTGTTATCATTTTTAACAATCATCATGTGTAATATCACTGTAATTATGGCTGTGGAGATTGGTAAATTAATCTAATCTTATGTTATGGGTAAAAAATTGGTAGATCTGAGGCTGAATTTACTATTCCTGTATTTACGTCACGGGGTTATTATGTCACAAAGATAATTTAATTAATTGATAAATTGTTATTCTAATTTGTGCTAACAATGCATCTCAGATAATATAAGTGTATGCTTAAGGGTTTCAATTACTTCAATTCTTTATTTCTAAGAGTTGGGGAACTTAGGGACAAGGTTTTTAGAATTAAAAAACTTAGAGTTAATACTTCTACTCAGATTTCAAAGGTTAGACTCTATGGGGACTATATGACAAGGTAATGGTTTGTTTTACAATATTGGAACAGTTACAAGGTTAATTGTATGATTTATTAGGATCAAAAGAAAAAGATAAGTAACTTCTACTATTATGGCTTCGAAGTTATTGTGCTTGTGAGTTTTAAAACTCTGTAGAGTTATCCTTTATTGGTTGAAAAAAATGCTCCTTATATAATTGTTTTTATATATAGAAGAATTCTTTAAATGCTATGTTATTTTTGCTATTTAATAGATAACGAGAATAAAAACTTATTTTCGTTATCTAGTGGAATTTCTAATATCTATTGAATAACCAGAATTCTCAATAATTTGTACTACCTGTTCCAATAATTCAGAACTATTACCTACTATAACCCAAAAATAGGGATCGTCTAAAGCCTAGCATCTCATGAAACTACTCGAATTACAGGAGATTACAGAATATAATTAATCCTTTTTTTTTCAGGTATTTAAATTAAAAAAAAAAATCATATTGATAGAAATTTTAAATTCTATTTGGCTATTAGAGCTGTATGATATCTAGGATTTTTTGTGAGATAAAAAATTTAAGCCTATTGCTATACACTTTAAGATTTTTAAGAATTTTTCTCTAAGATTTTATACTAAAACTTAAGAATTTTTCTCTAAGATTTTATACTAAAACTTAAGAATTTTTTTCTTAAGATCTGATTTATATATATATATATATATAAAGATTCTTTTTTTTATTATCTTTTTTTGAATTTTTCTTACTTTCAAATATCACAAAGTATATGATTTTTTTTTAATCACAGTAAAGAGGCCAATATATATTGTATACTGGTATATATTTTTATTAATGAGTAATTTTTTTGTAAAAAATAAAGAAGTCGTATTTGTAAAAGAGGAAGAGGCCATACTTGAAAAGAAGGGTGTTGTATATGAGAAAAGCAAAAGTATAAAGGAAAATGAAAGTGAAGAGTTTGAGGAAAACAAAAGTATAGAATTTGAGAAAAACAAAAGTGTAGAGTTTGAGGAAAATGAAAGTGTAGAGTTTGAGGAAAATGAAAGTGTAGGGTTTGAGGAAAACGAAAGTTTAGAGTTTGAGTAAAACAAAAATATAGAGTTTGAAGAAAACAAAGCCATGTTTGAAGAAAATAGAAACACTATGCTTGAGAAAAACAGAGAGATTATACTTAAATTTTATATATTTCAATTCTTAACTACTAATGAAAAACATGAACTTCTCTTTAATGTTGGTAAACTATTTGAAGTTTCAATGCATGATTTTAATCAAGCATGGTGGCTGCTTATTTCAAATATTTGGTTCAGATTTAGCTATAAAAATCATGCTAATGGTAATTCATAGAAAGTTTTTGCATGCTGGCTTATAAAACATAATTATTCAAGTGGGCGAAAAAAAGGTATCCCTCTTGAAAAGTGTAGGAAGACAAAAATCCATCCTTCCAACCTGTGCTCTGCAAAAATTTGGGTGTTGCATTTTGTTGGGGTGTATAAAGTATAAATTAAATGATATAATAAAGTGAAATATTAAAGCATTCAGATGTAGTTCAAAAATTAGTGAAAAAAGAAGCAGTCAAGAATTACTTGCCACTCATCATTGTGAGTGCGATTAAAGACTATGCAACCAGAAAGCTAGATTTGGGTGCAAGTGTTAAAAAGTTAAAATGAAAAGAGGTTTCAAACATTAAGCAAAAAGTATATGAAGCACAAAAAAATAAAAACTTTGGGAGTAATATAAATTTAGAATCTGATATTGCAGAATATATTCATTTTTTAAAAAATGAAGGTTGTGATCTTTTATAAGGGACAAAATTGACAAAAGAAATTTTCTTACAAAAAATTAATTATTTTGCGAACTAATTTGTAAAATAATTAATTTTTTGTAGAAGAATTTTTTTTGTCAATTTCATCCCTTTTTCCAGTATGTTTTATTTATTTATTTATTTTCTTAATTTATTTATTTTTTCATTTTACTTATTTTCTTAATTTATTTATTTTCTTATTTTATTAATTAAGAGTATAATATTGAACATTATAACAATGTGAGTCGATCTATATAAGGTATAGTTTTGTGCACCCACTCCAACTTATAAAGCTCAAACAAAATTGTTGGCTAACCCTGATCGATTCAACACACAAGACAAACAAATATAGCTGTTATCTATTTACTTTGTATATAAGGGATACATATGGGTGCTGGGGCATTGGTATCCACTTTTTTGTTAGTAAAGAAGATAGCGACACAGTCAGAGATATATTAAAAATTATTAAATGATTTGGATGTCACTGTAATCCCCAATATATTCTTGCTAACCAAAGCACATTGAGGCTAATAGCATTAAAAAAGTATTTTCTGGTCTTTGTGGTGGTGAGCAAGAGTGTGCCATAATTTTTTGTATAGTTCACTTAATGTGGGTATAGATGAGTAAAATATACAAAATCAAAGCTCGAAGCCTGATTATTCAGACAATGCATAAAACTACAAAAATTGGTTATAAGGAGCTTATTCAGTAAGCAATTTGTACATGTCAAGTCCCTGGTATAAAAAACTACATTATATGAAATTACATAAAGAATTTGAATTAATGGGCTCTCTAGGCATAGCAACATTTACTTCTTCTATTGCAAGTACCTTTAACCAATCCTCTAGAGTTCTATCATAGTGATCTAAAACAGATGTCATCATCTAATCATAGTATTATAGGTATAATACAAAAATCAGGCTTTAAATTTTTATTTTTTAATATAAAAAATAGTTTTTTATTTATAAAATATTTATTTTATTTATTTATTTATTTATTTTATATAAAAAAACTTTTTTCATATAAGAAATATTTTAAATAAAATACATTTTCATTATAAAATATTACATTATTAATTTCACTATTTACAAAAATAAAATTTATCAATTTACTTTTATTAAGTGCTTATTGCTCTGGATGCCAAATGCTTAATCTTAGAAGTACAGCCTTCAAATTCTGAATTAAACAGAATTCTTTTGTTGGAGTTGACAATGAAATTCTTAGTGAGATTTACAAGTTCCCCTATTCTATCTAGCAGTTAATTGTTACCAAAGCCTGCACTGTTGAAAAAAGAATTGAAAAAAGTAAAGAAATATCTGGCTTGACTTTGCTTAATTGTTTTTGCTTGTTTTTTTGCCAGTACTTACTTCCATGCTGACATATATTTCATGAACATATGTATAGTAATGAACTATTAACGTCAAGTGTGTGGGTGCAATTTCAGCAAATATTTGTAGAGAATAGTTTTGAAATATATGAATGTTGTGAAGTTGTGAAAATTGAAATATCTAAAAAAACAGAAGCTGATAAGGCCTTGGAGAATCAACGCTCAGTTGTAAACGAACTAATAGAAAGAACCAATAATGCATATTGGAGAGTTTAGGATAAAGGAAGCCCAAAAGAAAAATCAAAATTTATTAAAAATTTAAAAAGTTATTTAGAGCATATTTTAAATAAATAAAATAATAGCTTTTATGAATATATACGTATACCTGTTCATTCTCAGATCTATTCTTCTAACAACTGATCTCAGCGAGTATATGCTTAAGTTTTTTATAAATAAAAAAAACTGTATTTATTAAACATTAATTAAAAAAAAAAGGAACGCTATCCCTATAATACTGTATATATTAATATTACAGATAGTGGTAGTATAAAATATTAACGTTAAAAAAAAATTATTGTCAACTCTCCGGAAATAATTGTAACAACATGCGCTCCATGATTTCCTGTGATGTGGATAATTTCATGAAGTGCTAGGATTTAGACGACCCCCAAAAATAGAACTAGTAGAGTTCATTTACCCTCTCACAACATACATACATACATGCCCTCATGATCCTGGGTATTTCAAATTTAGGTTTCTTGGCATAATTTTTCAGATTGGCTCAATAACCCGAATCTAAAATCTGGACTGTAAAAATAATTTCGACAATATGATGGATATTAATAATGTTGGCTATATAGCTAATTGGGTTTATTGGTGATTTTAAAGATCTAAATGATCTTCAAATATAAATAGCTGAATTAACAATTACAAATAAAGGCCTTCTGAAGCAACTCTCTGACGATCACTTGGACCAATTTTTCTGCTAAAGAAAACAGTTTTGTTGGAGCGTTGCCTATACTAAGGTGTAGTAGGATAACATAGAATATGGTTTTTGTAGAGGTCAACCGTTTCTGCTATTGCAGTGACTCCTCTATATATTCAACATGCAAGCCAAAAGCGTCATTATACAAGATAACTGGAAAGAGGTGGCGCCCTTGTACATGAAATTTTGGTGGAGTGAGAAACCTCCATTGATGAAGTTATCTATAGCAAAATAGTGGAGAACAACAAAACAAGCTTTTTCAACACTCTTGTTTGGAAATTTTGAAGAACCCGCAACCGAAAACCCCATTTCCATATTCTCGCTTAGTTTGGATTTTTTAGGGAATTTTTGCTAAACAAAAAGTGAGAAAATCGGCGTACCCGCTCCAAAAGATCTGCATTGTTTACCGATTCCAAATTGGGAACAGGAGTCACAAAGAATCATGGATTTGGCGGACTGAGAACTCTAATTATGGGAGCAGGTAGCTTGAGATACGGGTCCTCGGACGGCGGCAGTATCTAGCTCGAGATACGAATTAGGATAGGCGATTAATGAATCAAACTATGTTGTGTGAAACAAGAACTGACATTGACTGTTTGGAGATTTTTTATAATAATTCTTGCAGGGCTAACTCTACCCCAAAGATATTTACATATAATACGGACTAAATCTAGAGTAGAGCTAAATTTAAGAGTATTATATAATTTTTTAGCCGTGATATAGCTATATCATTTTGTTAGGTTTTTTTCTTCTCTTTTGTTTTTTCTTTTTCGAAATATGTTTTTCTTTTTTTTTTCTTTTTGGTATTTTTTTTGGGTTTTTTGTTGGTTGCTTTCATTTGTTTTATAGCTGATTGTGTTGGGCTTAGGCTTGGTGAGCTTTTATTAGATAAGAACATATAGTCTTATTGATATATTACAGCATCATGTAGCAGTTCACTAAATTTAAATAAAAGCAGAATCACTTTAAAAAAAAAATAATAAGGCCTTCTGGCCTTTGAAAACAAAGAGTTCCCACTTTACATAATAATAAAAGTACCTAAGTCTCAAATAATAAACTACATACATTCATTTATTAACTACTTGCTAAATCTTACATGCTTCTTTTGTGTAGCACCAAGGTTTAATCGGTTATCCAGTTTCTGTAGAACAATTGACTATCTTTACAATGTATCAAATGTGCAGTACTGTATTATGCTACTGCTTCAAATAGATTTTATATTATTGATCAATCAAATATACAATAAAAAAACATATAGAAATAGGCTCATTATCATTAGCAGGTTCTAATCACAAGCATGCTTAAATCTGATCTACTAAAGTTTTCTTAATGGCCCAGACAAACCCAACACTTTGCAGTCTCTATAGCCAGGTCCGAGTACAAATATTCTTGATTAAATGATGGTTAACCAATTGTGTTACCAGGGAAGGAGACAATGCATTTGCAGATGTGAAGAGTCACAAAGAGGGTCAAAACCAGTATTAGATATATAATGTACTCAATGTTCTCAAGAACATTTAAAAAATTTGAGAATATTATTTTTAAAAATTAATTTCTCTTTTGAAAACCAACTAAGAAATAAAATTTATAATTTATGTTCTCATATGATATATAAAAAATATATAATTTCTCTTTTTTTTATATATTTTTTTTATTTTTTATTATTTAAGAACTTTAAAATATTTATAAGAATATAAAATTACTAATTTATGTTCTCAAAACACTAAAAAAAAGTTCCAGAAATTTAACACTAGTCGGGACAGATAGATTATAGAATCTCTTATGATACTTGCACTGTTATTGCACTGTTATTACATCCATGAAATATGAACATCACAACCAATGTTCTATGCTGCTGATGCAGCCGTGAAGCCTGCTATATATATTGAAAACCAAGACTCAATCCATTCATTGCTGGGGTGCTGAGAGTGATAATTGAACCAGTCTCTTCTAAGGTGAGCAATAGCAAATAAAAGATATGTAATATACACCTCCTAAAACACTCACCTTATATGTGTTAACTTCTTAATCACCTACTCATTCACTTAATATTCACACCCACCAATTCTTCTACCATTGGTCTGACAGTTATATCCATCTAATGCTATTTATAGAAATTCAATGATATGCAAAATAGTACTAATGTATATGTGATCTACTTAATCATTGAAGAGATTATTACTGGATGATCTATATGAATTTTGCACTATACTTTTTTCTAATACTCTAGCCTTCAATGATTCTATATTATGTTAGCTAAACATTCTTTCATTCCATTGCCATTTTAAACCAGTATGTACATATGTGGTATGAACGGTGCTAGATATGTAATCAAATTTGTTAAAAAATTGTAGTTTAAGTTATGGTAGTTAGAACAAACCTCAAGATTTTACACTAACAAAATGTCAAAACTGCTTAAAGATGTTAAAACTGACAAAAGGTATTAAAACTAGCAAAAGGTGACGAAACTGGCAAAAAGTGATGAAAAATAACGAAACTGATAAAACTGCAAAGGGTGACAAAACTAATAAAAGATGAAGAAACTGATAAATGTTGTTGAAGCTCATTAAAGATAATGTGAATAAAAAATAATTTACAAAAACAGAAAACTTGTAAAAATTTTAAACAAATATGAGTAAAGGTGCCTTTGCTTTCTACATTTTATGTTCATAAAGGGCTAAAATTTAAAATATACATTTTATACCTAGATTAATTTTAATAATAAACTTAATAATCAATTAAGTAAATCAGTACAAATAATAAATTAACAACATACATAGATTATTTTACATATTTCAGTATTTTGATTAAAAATAGTTATTATGTCTATTGGCTAAATTGATTTGAATAAAAGACAAATTAGCACACACAGGTCAAACTTTAAAATTTCAATAAGATTTCAGAAAAAATATTAATGGAATATCTAAACTGATAATGACCAGATATTTGGTGTATATTGCAACCTATCAAATAGATATTATATCTAATAGGCCTATTAGACATCTGATACTTATATCTTAAAATATCAGATATTTGATATTTTGTTAATAGAAGTATCAGATCACTAATATGATTATTGGGTGCAATATCTATTAGATAGATAGTAATACACGCCAAATATTGGGTAAATATTAGCTTTATAAACAGTTTATATTTCACTAATATCTCACAGAAATATTGTTGAAATTTTGAAGTTCGACCTGTGATAGATAATAAACTAATAAGGAGTGCATATATTGCTTTCGGATCTTTGATTATTGTTGTATTTGCCAGTTAATTAAGAAACTTAATAAAATGAGATCCATATTATTTCACCGACAATTATTCATCCACAAATTTATTTTACTGAAAGTCTATTTCACTAGGGCTTATTTCACTAACAAGTGTTTTTTATAAATTACACTAATTTTAATTCAAATATAAATCTAATGATAATGACCAGAGAACTGGCAAATACACAATAATCAAAGATTCAAAAGCAATGTATGCATCTCTTATTAATTTAGTATCTGTCACAGGTCGAAATTCAAATTTCAGCAAGATTTCTGAGATATTAGTGAAATATAAAATGTTTATAAAGCTGATAACTACTCGATATTTGGCGCGTATTGCTATCTATCGAATAGATATTGCATCTGATAGGCATATTAGTGATCTGATACTTCTATTAACAAAATATCAAATATCTGATATTTTAAGATATAAGTATCAGTTGTATAATAGGTCTATCGGGTGCAATATCTATTTGATAGGTTGCAATATGCACCAAATATCTAGTCGTTATCGGTTTATAAGCATCCAATATTCCATTGATATCTCTCTGAAATCTTATCAAAATTTTAAAGTTTGACCTGTGTGTGCTAATTTGTCTATTATTCAAGTCAATTTAGCCAATAGATATAATTATTTTTTAATCGAAACACTGAAATATGCAAAATAATCTAAGTAAAATTGTATATTTTAAATTTTAGCTCTTTATGAACATAAAATATAAAAAGCCAAAGTGCCTTTATTCACATTTGTTTAAAATTTTTATAAATTTTCTATTATTGAATTTATTTTTTATTCACATTATCTTCAATGAGTTTCAAGAACATTTATCTGTTTCTTCATCTTTTATTAGTTTTGCCATTCTTTGCAGTTTCGTTACCTTTCGCCAGCTTTATCATTATAGACAAACTTTACATTATTTATACAGTTTAAAGTACTTTTAAAAAAAAAATTAAAACTACAAAGAATAAACAAAAAAAGAAAGTTTTATTAGAGTTGTAGGACTCCGCTATTAAAAATAATCCAAATCCTCTTTTGTTTTAGAGAAGTTAGCATAATAGCGATTTCTTAAAGATAGATCAAATTAGATTATTACCATGTTAATTTCTCTAAAACAGAAAGAAATTTTGATTATATTTAATAACGGAGTTCTACAACACTAATAAACCTTTCTATATATTCTTCATGGGTTTATTTTTTATAAAAAGTACTTTAAAGGTAGAGTGTACGTAAATCATTTATCATATGATATGCATTGTCAATTTTTTTTGTGTAATAGTTTATATAGTAAATATGACTCTGATTGGGTAATTACCTGTTTTAGTAATAATTTTACTATTTGTTTTTTTGTATAACCCCGGCAAATTTGAGAACCCCCAGCAAACTTTATGCTATATGTATGTACATTTTTTTAAAATAATATAACTCCTAAAAATTTTACTACTATAAATAGAAGGTTTAATCTATATATTACAAAATTTTGATAAAGATTGACAGTGGCTTTGAAAACTTTTGTTAGTGGCATATTTTAATTTATACATAAAATCCTATTATACAACCAAAATTATATGATAAATGATCAACATACACTCTACCCTTAAACTGTATAAATAATGTAAAATTAATTTGATTTAAACTGCCAATCATGCGAAAGTCTGCCTATGAGTTTCGTCACCTTTCGCTAGTTTCGATATCTTTTGACAGTTTCGACAGTTTCAACATTTTGTCATTTGAGATTTTAGTTGACGAAAGTCGAAACTCGGTTTTGACTATCATCAGTGCGAAAACTCTAACAACTATCCCTTAAACTGTCCTGTTTTAGTGGCAAATTTGCTCACTAAAATTATTAAAAAAAATTTTGAAGGGTAAAAAAAATTTTATGTGAATCTTTACTAAAATTGGCTAGAATAATGCCCGAAGGCTCGAATGACATGGTTAGACTAAAAAATCCGAATATGGCACATGTTATATAACAACAACAAATGGCACAAGTTGGTTCACATGAAACATGAGAATCAATTATCACGAAATTTTTTTTATAATCAAAATTTTTGGGTCTTCCAGGCCGATTTAAGTATTACATGCTTAAGCGAAATCAATGATGCAGTCATGATCATTAAATTTTGCATTAATATCACTTAAAATCGAGATATAGACAATACTAATTGAATTTTCAAGATTGCCAATTTTTTAGGATTTCATTTATCAAAATTAATATATTCAATCATTTGATATTTAGCGATATCGCAATATTATAATAAATTAATCAAATTGATAAATTAAAAATATGCAATATGCATAATTTAAAGCACTTAAATAAATAAAAAAAAATTTTTTTGAAAAATTTTTATTCGTCTTTAGCTACTTCGCTCATTGCCACTTTACACACCCAACTGCCTGACTACCCACTTACCCAATGTAATTCTGGCCCTTTTTATCACCCACTCACATAATATAGCTCTGGTTCTTAAAGCCATTTTACTACATACTTACCTAGCTAATGCTAGCTTTGGCCCTTAAAGCCGCTTTGCCCACCCACCCACCTATTGATATTCAAGATGAAATCCAAGAAAACAATTTCGTGTTTTATTACAACAAAGAGGCACATTGCATGCTAAACACCAAACCTGGCTTTGGTGTAGTGTTTTGTGATCCATATCCAATTCATTCCTACTTGCTAGCCAAGCACACCACTGGCATACTTCTTATCAGTCTTTCTATACAGCCAAGTGGTTTCCGGGCACCAAATGTTGATCAGAGAGTTTGAATTTTTTTGTAACTTTGGGTCTTTTTACTTCCCAATTTGAACTATTTCTTAATTGAAGTTTACCTGGATCATTTGCAAGTTCAATAAGACCCCAAACAAGTTCATTACGGAACTCTTTATGTTCTTGTGTCGATCCTAAAATTTTAGTAATTAAGTATGCATTAATAATGGTGGTGTCTAATAGCCAAAAAAAAGGCATCCAATTATGACGCACAGTTTGCTGAGTATCATAATAGGATCACAGTTGGTTAGCGACATCTACACCATTTATGCTATAATTGTAATCATCTATTACTTTTGGTATTTTTAATTTTTTTTTAGCTCAGAGCCAAATACTGCTCGAACCTTTGCTGTGTTGGTACTTGTTTCCCTTGGTCGCTGCCTTTCTCTTGCGATTTCCAATTCTTCACCCACAAGACCATGAATGGTTGATAGCATCGTGACTGGTCCATTGTCTTGTCAGAAAATAGCCAACACTCCATTTACTTCAATGCCAGAACAGATGTCCCAATCCAATTTAGTATCTTTATCCACTTTTAATTCCTTTGGAAATCCAGCTGCCGTTTTTCTAACAGTTCAACAGGCTCCAATATTGATTTGCTGAAGATGCTGAAAGAGAGGAACACCAGTAAAATAATTGTTCATGTATATATTGTAAGGATATTGTTCATATGGAAGTTGCTTAACAAGATGAAAAACCTGAGACCCAACTTTACTAAAACTATTTACCTTTTCCACATTACTTGGGGCAACACGTGATGTTGGTAGAAAAGTATATGTGTATCCGGATTCACACAAAGAAAAAATCTTAAAGCCTTCTGGAACTGGCTTATTTTTCATTTGCACTATATGAACACTTTTTTTTGAAAATCGAATTATCATTTCATCTACTGAAACATTTGATCCCGGTGTGTAGTACTGTTTCGAAGCCTCGCGAACATGGGAAAGTAATGGTTCCACTTTATCAAAATAATTCTTTAATGTGGATGTGGGCGGAGACATGAAGAAAACTCTTTATTGCTTCAAAGCATTTGAATACCATTTGCTTTGAAATTTGATGAACTGGGAGCCTTGGATCTTCATTTCAATATTGGTCACAGAATGCAACTTAAAAAGTCCCTAATAAATCACCAAGGCAACCCAAACAAGGAGCTCATTGCGGGTTATATCTTCTTATTGTCTACCCAGTAACTCCTGCTTCTTTTATTGAAGTATATTTATTCGTATTTACAACTATCGTATCCATCATGGATAGAGGAAAAAAAAGCAAAAAAAAATCGATCGGTTTGGAAACACTAACTTCAACATGTGGTGGCAACTGAACACTTGCACGACACAAAGGACTTGAATGAACCAATAGCTCAAAGTTAGGTTGTGGTAGTAGTTGGAGGACTTGTTTATGTTTTCTTTTGGTGACACTTGTGTCTGCAGCATTTTTGCCCTCATTCTCGCTATCTGAATCCTCCAAGTCATTTAAAATACATTGGCGATATGTTGAAATTGATACATATTCATCATTGTCATTCATATCTACATTTTCAAAAAAAGATGACGACGAACTTGCGAACGACGAACTTGCAAACAACAAATTTGTAAAGGGCAAAGTCTTAGACATAGTGATAAGTTTTTTTTTTTTTTTTGTTTGATTTTATGTGTGGCAATTGCCATCCATGTAAGGGCTTTAAACATTGCATCATAATGCATTAGAGGGCTGTAAAATTGAATGTTAATTGGTTGTACGGCAAACTCTAATTTTAGCTTAATAATGTAGGGGGACAAGCTTAATAAAATTGGGCGAGCATAGCGGGCTTTATTATGATTGGCTAATTTTGAAGATCATCTTATCATAAGAAAGTCTTATTAAAGTAGCGATTTTTTGTCACAAGATTGAATTCGGAGCCACGAATACGAATTCTGGGAGTGTGAGACAAAAAAAATTAGAAAGTTCATGTCTTGCTTTATAAATTGTCAAAGTAATTCGGTAATCCGTGAAGTTAAATGAGAAGCAACTTGTTTCACCTTGAATAGGGTGTACGTTAACAAATATGGACAAGCAAGAGAAACTCAAATAAAGAACTTATTTTTTGGTAGTAGACAAAGGTATGGATTGTTAAATTAGTAAATATTAGGCAACAAAGTTTTTTTCTTTGCTTTTTAATTTGTTTTACTCTTAGTTTAAGATCTTGTACATTGAGAAAAATGAATGTCGAAA